>JAMOIN010000943.1:0-25015 GCA_024666655.1 Dascyllus trimaculatus
CAAGAATCTGCCTCTGAAAACTTGCATTATGATGAGCTGAAAGCAGCTAGAATGCTAATTACAAATGAGTGGAACTGCAGAAATGCGTGGTAATTGTTGAATTGTCACTAGAAGGCTCACTTTATAGAACAGATTGAAATCCACCACAATTTTGAGTGCCACAGCAAAGGGTCTGACTGATTGTATTATTAAGAATTACAACATTATTACAACAATTAAATTCTGTTCTTGCTTTGTTATTAAGAGTTATTGAGTATTGGTTGATGACTGAGCAAAAATGTTTTAAATTAAATCTACAACACTACCTGTGCAAAATACAAAGGTGAATACTTTCGGAATCTGCTAATTATTTGCTTTAATTTTTGTACAAAATTTATTACAGCAGTATATGTCAGAGGCAAGCACCCGAAGAAAAGGAAAGTAGAAAGAGTTGTCATAAGCATGTGACTGCTCTTGTGAGAAGGAACACTCATTAGCTGGTTGAATCATTAAAAGTGAAAATTTCTAATTAACCTCACCAACTCTAAGGCAAAAAATATGCTCTAGAGACTAGGAGAGGATTAAGTACATAACTGTTGGACTCATTTTGCTTCATTAAGTCTATTCTAATGTTCATATTCACCCATCAGCAAGCCTCATCAACAAGGCCCCTGACCCCCACTGACCCCCCCACCCCCACCCCAGAGACACTTGTCATGGACATGAATGCACATCTGCTTTTTTTTGCACTGTCTCGCACTATCCCCCTGACATTTTGCACATATGCTAGTGTATTTATCTGTATATATTTTATTCTACTTCTTCTGTCTTTTATATTCTTAATGTTATTTTATTTCTTGCTATCTGCTTCCATTAAAAAAAAAACAACTTTTTCTAACTGCTTGCACCAACAGACCAAGACAAATTCCTTGTAATGTAAAAATTACTTGGCAATAAACATGATTCTGATTCTGATTCTGATAAGTTTAGACTTGAGGAGTCTAGAAGCCATTAAAACATCCCTTTCTTTTGGACTTGGACAGTGGTGGCAGCAGGTCTGTGTTATTTATTGTGAATCATGTTGTCACCCCAGGATATCATGGGTTTCACCTGTCTACACCTGGCAGCTAAACTGGGACATTATGACATCGTCAATCATCTGCTATCCAAGGCATCCAAACACATCAACTCTCAGGTAAAAAAACATGCACTGCCTCATTTACTAACTGCTGCTAAAAGCTAATGTGTGTAGATGAAGAATCATGTGTGAGTGTAAATCTTGCTATGAGTTTTTCAGCTTGTGTCTGTGCAGGATGACGGAGGGTGGACTCCAATCACCTGGGCTATTGAGTACAAGCACAAGGAGCTGGTCCACCTGCTGCTTGCCAGAGGGGCTGATGTTAACATCAGAGACAAGGTCAGTGCACACAGCAAACTGTTGGGTTTTAAACTGACACACACACACACACACACACACACACACACACACACACACACACACACACACTCTTCTGTTATTCTGGGTCATATTGCATAGAAGGCATTTCTGAGTTCTCTCTGCTTCCAGCCATGGTTGTGCTATTTCCATAGAGGTGCTGGAAAAATTGTCCACAGTGGGGAAAATGTGTCAGGAGCAAAAAACGCCCATGTTTTTTAGATTTGGTTAATTTTCCTGACACAACTGGAAATCACGCATGATTTCTTACAGGACTGTCCAAAAGTTGAAAATCCAACAGTTCTTTGTGTTTATAGTTTATGGCTGTAATCAGTGGTGTAATTTTGGCGTTTTTCTTTAAGATACTATGCCTTTCAAACTCATCAGCAAGTTTTGAAGTTCAGAAGGTTAAAATGGAATATCAAATGGAACAAGGTGGAATAACGGTTCATTTTTTGGTGTTATCCCATGTTTTGTTTTTCAGTTTTACACCAAAAACAATTTCACTTCAATTTTATTTATATTGGGCCAGCTCACAACATATGTAATCTCATAGCATTCACATAGTAAGGTGAGTTAGGTCATCCACACCTTTATGTCCTGAAGACATGCCTGGTTTCATTTGGCTTTGCAGATAAATATAACTGGATGTAATTTGCATAACAATAGAAATTTAAACAGTGTTTTGTAATAATTTTGGCTAAGGGAAGCATGTACAGTTTTGTTCAAAATAATAGCAGTCCAACATCACTAACCAGATCAGTCACTGTTTTTGGTAGAAATTATGTTTCTACATGGCAAATAATTTACTAGTAGGTGTAGTAGAGTAATAGAAAGCCAACAGAATCAACAGTCATGACATGCATGCTGCGGATTCTGTGTTATTGAATCATTGTTTGAAAGGGGCGTGTTCAAAATAATAGCAGTGTGGAGTTCAATTACTGAGGTCATTCATTCTGTGAAAAAACAGCTGTCAAACAGGTGGAACTCATTTCAGGACGAATGTTGCAAATGTTGTACATGCTGGCTGTAGTTCATTTCTCTCTAAAAATCGGAGTAAAATAGGTCGTTTCAGACATTGTTCAGAAGAACAACCTACTTTGATTAAAATGTTGATTAAAAAGAAATGGAGAAAATTATAGGCTGCTCAGCTGAAATGATCTCAAATGCTTTAAAATGGTAACCAGCACCAGAAAGACGTGGAAGAAAACATTAAGCTAAGACCTAAATCTAATAGAAAACTTGAGGGGTGAAATCAAAAATGCTGTTTCTGAGGCAAAACCAAGAAATGCAGAGAATTGTGGAATGTAGTCCAATCGTCCTGGGCTGGAATACCTGTTCCAGAAGGTGCCAGAAGTTGGTCAACTCCATGCACCACAGATGTGAAGCAGTTCTCAGAAAAAGTGGTTATACAACTAAGTATTAGTTCAATGATCCACAGGAAGGCTAAATCTTCAAGCATTTTTTTGGTTTATACTGTAAATGTTTGCGTTTGTAAAACAAAATGTAGATAGTTATTTTTTTTAACAGCCTTGTATTCCTTTTTCTTCGTTTTCTGTAAAGTAATAACAAATTTGATACATTTTTCTTCATACTTTGATTTGGAATTAAATGTGCAGTGTTCCCAATGCATTTGTATGTATGGAAATAAAAGCTGTTGTAAGGATTTTCAGGGTTTCCCCCGGAAAACTTGCTAAGCCTGGTGGTAGAAAAACCCACCGGCGGCCCACCGTGTTTTTGTTAAAAAAAAGTTAAAAGTTGACAGGAATTTTGAAGTTATGACTACTATGTGTTATTCTAAGCCATTTATTAACAATACTTAAACGTAGAGTCTTACAGAAAGGCACAATCTTGGAATATGGTTTTAACAAACACAAAAATACAATTAAAATAAATAATATCAATTGTTTTCACTTAAGTTAAATCCTAGTGAATCTTAAAACAAACCATTGCGGCCACATTTACATGTAAAATAAATTAACATAAATTATAAAGTGCAAACATGGCCAAGGGGTAAAACCAGGGGACTTAGAGGCTAAAGAGGTATGCTCTTGGTATGCGACCTCTTATCAGTGCAAGCAATCCGTGCACTGATAAGATCCGTGATTTTTAATGCAGTACAAAATCATGCTTACCATACTCGGTCTTGTAGAGCCATCTGCTAATTTAGGGTCAGCTAACCATTTTGGATTAAATCCGCTAGTTCCATGTTTACCATCACAGCTTGCAGAAGGCTGCTCCGACGACGTACTAACATCCATGCTGAGTAGCACTGGCTCTGCCTCATCATCGAGCTGTGGCTCTGTCGGCTCGCTGGGGTACACTCCCCTTGGCCTGGGGATGAACGAACGGGCTCATCGTCTCCTCTAGTGCTCTTCCGACCTTGGAAAATGAAAGGGTCCAACATTTTTTTTACCCTTTCTCCGTGACATGTCACATAAAAGTTGTTAGCGTGTAGAGAGGTAGAGGTTTTTGGGCATTCAGATGATGGAAAATACACCTGACCGCTCACTCTCTATGTGTCCACCTATGGACCATCAAATGTTGCCATTGCGCTTTCAACCGTATCACCAGATGAAGTTAAAAGCTCTGTATACCGTCTTTGGTATCACAGTTTTGGTGCATAAAAAATCTATTTAAAATAAATAAACAAGTGACGCTTAGCCTGGCGAGGGGGAGGCAAGGAAAGCCTGGCGGCCTGCCAGGCCTATAAAGCACTGGGGGAAACCCTGGATTTTGAACTTCACTCACCTTTTAAACACACCGGTATTATTTTAAACACAACTATACAAGGTAAATAATATTGCTCCTAGCATTGGGCCCTGTAGAACTCCATAGCTAACTCTGGTATCAGTGAAAGAATCATCATTCATGCACAAGCTGGAAACTATCTGATAAATATGGTTCAAACCATTTTAGTGCAGTTCCTTTAATCCCAATGACATGTTTTAGTCTTTGTAACAAAATGTTTGTGATCAATTGTATTATTATTGTCACTTTCTTCATGACTCTAAAATTTGCAGGTCTGTCAAGGTGATGCCTGTCTTTGTGTACCAGTATGCCCCATTCTTTTGCTAAAGCCTGTTCTTATGGAAGCCGTCAGAACTGGAGCCGTCAACTCTGACCTCTGATCTGCTCCTTGTTCAGGAAGAGAATGTCTGCCTGCACTGGGCGGCACTGTCAGGCTGTGATGACATTGCCCAGGCTCTGCTGGAGGCTCAGTGTGACCTTAACGCCGTTAACGTTCATGGCGATTCACCGCTTCATGTTGCTGCCAGAGAACACCATCTGGAGTGTGTGATGTAAGTGCGAAGTCTGTTTCGACAAGACAAATTACATGTGGGGAATGCCCAAGTAAGGCTACTGTTATACTTTGCGCATACGTGAGGGTCCACTAGATATAAATTTCATCATTTCCACAAGTCCATGAAAGTCTGTGTGGACCCCTCTGTGGACATTCATGTGCAGCCTAAAATTTGTATTCCATGTGGCAACTATGTTACAAGGGCAGTAATGCACATGCTCTTTAGGAATGAGCCATGCAGAACTGAGAGACGACCTACTGTACATGTATGTAACCGAGTATTCCAAGTGGACTTCCACTGAAAAGTAGAATAATAGCAACAACTACAGGCATCCGTGACTCAACACTGTATTTCTAAGGCCAGGAAATGCAGTTCATTCAATGCGATTTTAGATGACAATGTTTGTTGTGGCTTAATCTGAACCTCATCACCTTTGGATTGAACTGAAATGCTAATTTTGTCACCTGTCATCAGTGTTAGACCTCATTAAGGCTTTTTTGTTTCAATTTTTTTTCAGAAGAAAACTTTATTGTCATGAATACATTTTTAGAGCATTGTAAAATGTTGTTTTCGCATATCCCATTTGGGGTCAGAGCGCAGGGTCTTCCATGGTATGGCGCGCCTGGAGCAGGAAGGGTTAAGGCAGGGCCCAACAATGGCCGCACTGGGGATTGATCCTCTGTCCTTCTGATCAGTAGCCCAGGGACTTAAGCGTTCCGCCACCACTGCCCTGAACCGCAGACACACAAATACAACAACACACCACAACCAATTCATATCCTGGTGGAAAGAAAAGCAGAGGCTGTCAACAGCAACACATAAATGCCTTCGCTTTTTAATGGCGTGTTCAAGTATCACTAATTTCTGGAAAGCACACAAACTGTTTCAGGTTTTCACACTTGAGGAGCCAATGTGTATGAGCTACTGACATATTTAGTTCAGAAATATTTACAGTCATTACCAAAGGTTTACATACACTTATAAAAACCATGCGTATCGTGGCAGTCTTGAGTTTCTAATGACTCCTTTAACTATGTTTCTTTGGTGGAATCATTGAAACCCCCCCAAAAAAAATCATGCATTTAGTTTTTTTCATAGATTTATTATAGGTCTCCTGAAAATATGACAAATCTGCTGGGTCAAAAATAGGGATGGGTACTGAGTCCTGATATTAAACGAGCCCCGGGGCACCAGATTACAACCAATGCAACTTTTTTTTGAGAGTGCACGAGTTAAATTTTCAGTCACATTTGTGTAAGTGAATGTTGATACTTAAGCTGTTTTTATATTTCTCTAACTGACTCAAGCAGCTACTGTGTTAGCAATAGTGGTGGAAAGTCATACTGTTACTTCTTTTATGGCCTAGTCAGTCTGTCCCTGCCTGATGCTATTTAGCTGTTGTGTGTTCCAGAGATAATGTGGTTTGTAGCTGATCATTTTAAAAACAAAAAAGAAGAAAAGAGAAGACAGCTGATGGAGAGCGCAGGTGCAGGCAGAAAGATACCGACTAAACCGATGAAAAAAATGCAATTCATTCAGTTACAGTGGCTAACGATTTTTAGCTATTGTTAATTTGGATTGCCAAACCAATTTAATATTAATCACAATAACAATCTTAGCCTCCCACCATTACATGAACATGATCGAATGCAATATGTACATTTTAAAATGCGCTTCGCTCGTACAGAAAGAACAGTGCATGTAGACAAAATCACTCGGTTTCATCTTGGGTAATTCTGACATTAGAACATTGTATTTCACTCTTTTCAAAGTAATTTTTGCTCGCACACCTGTCTTAGCAAACTGCAGCCTCCAAGAACCATTTACTTCAGCCGGCACTGTGAAGCATCTAGGGAACATCAGTAAGTGTAATGTCTTTTGATAGTAAAATGTTCAGCAAGTGAGGTGTTTTGCTTATGACAAGTGCTACTACTGAAAAAGTTAGTCTGGAGCCCTGTACCAGAGGATCGATTAGCTCTGATGTTAATGGTTCTGCTACTAGTACTTTAGAAGTTGAAAAGTATGCAATGTTGCACATTCTATCTTATCACCATAAGGTATGTGTCAGTGTTGCATTTGCGCTTCCCAAATCCAAAACAGACTCCTGTCTGTTGGAGCTACAGGCTCTGAAAGACAGAACACCTTGTGTGTGTGGGGCAGAGCATCTGTCACTGCAGTACACACAGGTGACAATGGAGGAGAGAAGTAAGCATTTAAAAGTGTTACACTCACTACAGCTGATGAAGACAGTGTTTGCTGCCACAAAAGTAACAAGTCCTTTGCATGTCAGAGCAGAAACACGATCAGTCTGACAAAACATTCAGCAAATATTCATCACAGAGACATGCACAGTTTGGCTGCTGAGCTCATAGTTCATCACTTAAGAGAAGTTAAGAGGCCATGCCACGAAGGGAATTTGATTAGCACAACTTTCTACATCACCAAAACTGATAAGTGAAGTTACTGTATGTACACTATATTGTCAAAAGCATTGGAACACCCCTCCAAATAATTGAATTTGGATATTCCAGTCACCTCCATGGCCACAGATGTATAAAATCAAGCTCCTAGACATGCAGACTGCCTCTACAAACATTTGTGAAAGAATGGGTCGCCCTGAGGAGCTCAGTGAATTCAAGCATGGTACTGTGATAGGTTTTTACCTGTGCAATAAGTCCATTCGTGAAATTTCCTCCATACTAAATATTCCACGGTCAACTGTTTGTGGTATTATAACAAAGTGGAAGCAAGTGGGAACAACAGCAACTCAGCCACAAAGTTGTAGGGCAAATAAATTTACAGAGCGGGGTCAGCGGATGCTGAGGCGCACAGTGCGCAGACATGTCCAACTTTCTGCAGAGTCAATAGCAATAGACCTCCAAACTTGGTGTAGCCTTCAGATTAGCTCAAGATCAGTGCGTAGAGAGCTTTATGGAATGGGTTTCCATGGCTTGGCAGCTGCATCCAAGCCTTACATCACCAAGTGCAATGCAAAGCGTCAGATGCAGTGGTGTAAAGCACGCCGCCATCGGACTCTGGAGCAGTGGAGACGTGTTCTCTGGAGTGAAAAAATCACGCTTCTCTGTCTGACAATCTGATGGACCAGTCTGGATCTGGCAGTTGCCAGGAGAATCATACTTACCTGACTGCATTGTGCCAAGTTAAAGTTTGGCGGAGGTTGGATTTGGGTGTGGAGTTATTTTTCAGGGTTTTGGCTTGACCTCTTCGTTTCAGTAAAACAAACTCCTGTGCTTCAGCATATCAACACATTTGAACAATTTCATGCTCCCACCTTTGTGGAAACAGTTTAGGGATGGCCCCTTCCTGTTCCAACATGACTGCACACCATTGCACAAAGCAAGGTCAATATGGCGTGTCCTTAACGCGATAGAACACCTTTGGGATGAATTAGAGCGGAGACTAAGAGCCAGGCCTTCTGGTCCAACATCAGTGCCTGACCTCACAAATGCACTTCTGGAAGAATGATCAAAAATTTCCACAAACACACTCCTAAACCTTGTGGAAAGCCTTTCCAGAAGAGTTGAGGCTGTTATAGCTGCAAAGGGTGGGCCAACTCCATATTAAATCCTACAGATTAAGAATGGGATATCATTAAGGTTCATGTACGTGTAAAGGCAGACATCCCAATATTTTCAGCAATATAGTGTATATTTTCAATCCAGCAAATTTACTTATGATACATGTATGAAAGAACCAAAACACGATTGTTCTTTTTTTGTGACAAAGATGCAAGGATTTCAGTCTGGTTTCAGCCTTAAAGTCTGTATACTGTTTATCATATTGTGTTAGCTTAATAGTTAATCTTTTTGTGCTTCAAAAACTTTGTCTTACCTAGTCTCCAACATTTACCACAATCCACAGGTTGTTTTTGTCTCGTGGTGCCGACATTAGTCAGAGGAACAGGGAGGGAGAGACAGCTCTGGACTGCTGCTACTGCGGCTCCAAGGTGTGGATGGCTCTCAACACCAACAAGAAGCTGACTGACGCCAGGAGAGGACGGGAAAGCCATGGAGAAAAAGTGCTCAACAGGTAGACCACAGTATTCTTTGTGTAAGAATGCTTGTGTAAAAGTCTGGTTGTAGGATGCATTGTCTTACTTAGGAAGGGTGCTGGTGTCAAGAAGTTCTATTGTCATGGTGGCGTGCTTGGTCTGCAACAATGTTTAAGTGAGTGGTGTGTGTCAAAGTAACATCCATGTGAATGCCAGAACACAAGATTTCCTTCTATTGGTGACAGTCACCACCTCCAAGTCTGAGACCATGATTGTCTATCAGAAACGTTTGGATTGCTCCCTTTGCCACCACAAAAATAGAAGACTCTTTGGTGGTAGCACCTTGTGTAGCGAATGTTACCATCGGCATTGATGGTATGCCCCATGGTCAGAGCTTTGTGAAAACTCTTACCTGAGGGAAATTTGGATATGGTGGAAACATAAACATTGGGTGGGTTAATGTGATAAATGTTACTTGTTGTACTTCAGGTCAACCTAAACTCAGCCAGTGTTTACATCAGTTTTAGCTCTGTGCTCACTAGGGCTCGAATGATTCTTCGAGTAATTTGAGTAATTCGATAACTAAAATGCCTCAAGGCAAAATTCTCTGCCTTCGTTATTTCTGTTGTACAGCGAAATAACGAAAGTTGCATACTTCCACTTCTGATGCTGTAACGCACATGCCAAGTACGGAATGCAAAATGGAGACGGAGACAAACAGAGACGAAAACGGTGAGCGGCAGGGAGAGCAGAATAACCTGCGGAGAAAACGACACTTGTTGGAAGTGTGGGACCATTATCAATTAAACTGGAAGCAAAACACAGTACAATGCGTGTACTGCAAAATAGAATTTTTATCCGTATGAAGGCCTCACTCAATTGAATACTCGATTATTAAAATAATTGATAGCTGCAGCCCTAGTGCTGACGTATACCTCATATTATTACAGCTAAATTTTTTAATAACGCTGTTCTTATTTACATATTTTTCTGTTTCTGTTGTCAGACAGTGAGTGTGAAATAGTGACTACATGTTTTGAATATATGTAAAATGATCACTCAGAGCGGAAAGATAGAAGGCGCAGATTGTCCTGGTCTCACACACTCGATGAAGTCTACAGTCTCTGACAAAAGTCTTGTCGCTTATCCAAGTTGTGGGGACAACAGATAACAACTTGACTCAGTTGGAATCAGAAATGGCTTATATGAAAAGCAAAGCCCTCTAGATTATGCTTATTATACCAAAATAAAGTTTTGTGTCATTTTTTGAGTTTTATAATTTAATTAGGACAGAAAGGTATCTTGTATGCGACAAGACTTTTGTCCAAGCAAAAGTCTTGTCGCATACAGAAATAATGTAGAAATTATGCATATACTTTATTTTGAATACACAAACATGCTACAGTAACATCAAAGCATGAAGTCATGGTGCCTTGCAAAAAATAATTAATATCAAGTTTAATTCCCATGAGCTTGGAGGACTGCATCCATACGTCTCGGCAATGACTAAAATAACTTATTGATGAAGTCATCTGGAATGGTAAAGAAAGCAGTCTTGCAGGACTCCCAGAGTTCATCAGGATTTTTTGGTTTCATCTTCCAAGTGTCCTCCTTTATCTTACCCCAGACATGCTCAATAATGTTCATGTCTGGTGACTGGGCTGGCCAATCCTGGAGCACCTTCTTTGCTTTGAGGAACTTTGATGTGGAGGCTAAAATATGAGAAGAGCCATCCTGCTGCAGAATTTGCCCTCTCTTGTATTTTGGGGATGTAATGGGCAGCAAGAATTTCTTGATACTTCAGGCTGTTGATGTTGCCATTCACTCTGCAGATCTATCGCACACCCCCATACTGGATGTAACCCCAAACAATGATTTTTCCTCCACCAAACTTGACTGTTTTCTGGGGCTGGTCCGAATATCAATATCTGTGCTCTGGATATTCGGATACGATATTCGCCAAATATTTGAATATTTGGGTCGTGCCGTGGTGTCAGCAGGGGGTGGGGGGATAGTGGGGAGGACCAGCCTGTCTCAATCCAAAGTTAGAAAAATATGTCAAACAACACCTCTAAATCTTGGTATATCACACATACAGTTAGGTCCATAAGTATTTGGACATTGACACAATTTTCAACATTCCAGCTCTGTACAACACCACAATGGATTTGAAATGAAACAATCAAGATGTGCTTTAAGTGCAGACTTTGAGCTTTAATTTGAGGGCATTTACATCCAAATCAGATGAACGCTGTAGGAATTACAATATATTATATATGTGCCTCCCCCTTTTTAAGGGACCAAAAGCAATTGGACAAACTAACATAATCATAAATCAAATTGTCACTTTTTAATACTTTGTTGCAAATCCTTTGCAGTCAATGACAGCCTGTAGCGTCGAACTCATGGACATCACCAGACGCTGGGTTTCGTCCCTGGTGATGCTCTACCAGGCCTCCGCCGCAGCTGTCTTCAGTTCCTGCTTGTTCTTTGGGCATTTTCCCTTCAGTTTTGTCTTCAGCAAGTGAAATGCATGCTCAACTGGATTCAGGTCAGGTGATTGACTTGACCATTGCAGAACATTCCACTTTTTTGCCTTTAAAAACTCTTTGGTTGCTTTCGCAGTATGCTTCGGGTCATAGTCCATCTGCATTGTGAAGCGCCGTCCAATGAGTTTTGAAGCATTTGGTTGAATATGAGCAGATAATATTGCCCGAAACACTTCAGAATTCATTCTGCTGCTCATGTCAGCAGTCACCATCCATCCATCCATCCATCCATTATCTTCCGCTTATCCGGGGCCGGGTCGCGGAGGCAGCAGCCTAAGCAGAGAGGCCCAGACTTCCCTCGCCCGAGACACCTCCTCCAGTTCTTCCGGTGGGACCCCGAGGCGTTCCCAGGCCAGCCGAGAGACATAGTTCCTCCAGCGTGTCCTAGGTCTACCCCGAGGCCTCCTCCCTGTGGGACATGCCCGGAACACCTCCCCAGGGAGGCGCCCCAAAGGCATCCGGAACAGATGTCCAACCCACCTCAACTGACCCCTCTCGATGTGGAGAAGTAGCGGCTCTACTCCGAGCTCCTCCCTGGTGACCGAGCTCCTCACCCGATCTCGAAGGGTGCGCCCAGCCACCCTGCGGAGGAAACTCATTTCAGCCGCTTGTATCCGGGACCTCGTTCTTTCGGTCATGACCCAAAGCTCATGACCATAGGTGAGAGTAGGAACGTAGATTGACCGGTAAATACAGAGCCTCGCCTTTTGGCTTAGCTCCTTCTTCACCACGACGGACCGGTACAGCGACCGCATGACTGCAGACGCTGCACTGATCCGCCTGTCAATCTCACGCTCCATCCTCCCCTCACTTGTGAACAAGACCCCGAGATACTTAAACTCCTCCACTTGGGGCAGGATCTCTCCACCGACCCGGAGAGGGCAAGCCACCTTTTTCCGCTCGAGAACCATGGCCTCGGATTTGGAGGTGCTGATCCTCATCCCAGTCGCTTCGCACTCGGCTGCAAACCGCCCCAGTGCACGCTGAAGGTCCAGGTTCGATGAAGCCAACAGGACCACATCATCTGCAAAAAGCAGAGACGAGATCCCGCGGTCCCCAAACGGGACCCCCTCCGGCCCCTGGCTGCGCCTAGAAATTCTGTCCATAAAAGTTATGAACAGAACCGGTGACAAAGGGCAGCCCTGCCGGAGTCCAACGGTTCTGTCCATAAAAGTTATGAACAGAACCGGTGACAAAGGGCAGCCCTGCCGGAGTCCAACGCGCACTGGGAACAGGTCCGACTTACTGCTGGAGATACGAACCAGACTCCTGCTCCGGTCGTACAGGGACCGGACTGCCCTTAGCAAAGGGCCCCGGACCCCATACTCCCAGAGCACCCCCCACAGGACGCCACGAGGGACACGGTCGAATGCCTTCTCCAAATCCACAAAGCACATGTGGACTGGTTGGGCAAACTCCCATGAACCCTCGAGCACCCGATGGAGAGTGTAGAGCTGGTCCAGTGTTCCACGACCGGGACGAAAACCGCATTGTTCCTCCTGGATCCGAGGTTCGACAATCGGCCGGATCCTCCTCTCCAGTACCCTGGAATAGACTTTCCCGGAGAGGCTGTGGAGTGTGATCCCCCTGTAGTTGGAGCACACCCTCCGGTCCCCCTTCTTGAAAAGAGGGACCACCACCCCGGTCTGCCAGTCCAGAGGCACCGTCCCCGACCGCCACGCGATGTTACAGAGACGTGTCAGCCATGACAGTCCCTGCACATCCAGAGACTTGAGGTACTCAGGGCGAATCTCATCCACCCCCGGAGCCCTGCCACCGAGAAGCTTGTCAACCACCTCAGTGACTTCAGCCCGGGTGATGGGTGAGTCCGGCTCTGAGCACTCAGCCTCTGCCTCCTCAGTGGAAGACATGACGGCGCAATTGAGGAGATCCTCGAAGTATTCCTTCCACTGCCCGACGACATCCCCAGTCGAAATCAACAGCTCCCCACCTCCACTGTAAACAGTGTTGGTGAAGCACTGCTTCCCCCTCCTGAGGCACCGGACGGTTTGCCAGAATTTCCTCGGGGCCGACCGATAGTCCTTCTCCATGGCCTCCCCGAACTCCTCCCAGACCCGAGTTTTTGCCTCCACAACGGCCCGGGCTGCGGCACGCCTGGCCTGCCGGTACCCGTCAGCTGCCTCAGGAGTCCCATGAGCTAGCAACGCCCGATAGGACTCCTTCTTCAGCTTGACGGCATCCCTTACTTCCGGTGGCCACCACCGGGTTCGGGGGTTGCCGCCACGACAAGCACCAGAGACCCTGCGACCACAGCTCCGAGCAGCAGCTTCGACAATGGAAGTGGAGAACATGGTCCACTCGGACTCAATGTCTCCAACGTCCCCCGGGATCTGAGAGAAGCTCTCCCGGAGGTGGGAGTTAAAGACCGCACTGACAGAGGGCTCCGTCAGACGTTCCCAACAGACCCTCACAACACGTTTGGGCCTGCCGAGTCTGTCCGGCTTCCTCCCCCGCCAGCGCATCCAACTCACCACCAGGTGGTGATCAGTTGACAGCTCAGCCCCTCTCTTCACCCGAGTGTCCAAGACACGCGGCCGAAGATCAGATGACACAACTACAAAGTTGATCATCGACCTCCGACCTAGGGTGTCCTGGTGCCACGTGCACTTGTGGACACCCCTGTGCTCGAACATGGTGTTCGTTATGGACAAACTGTAACTAGCACAGAAGTCCAATAACAGAACACCGCTCGGGTTCAGATCAGGGAGGCCGTTCCTCCCAATCACCCCCCTCCAGGTCTCACTGTCATTGCCCACGTGAGCGAGCGAGCGAGTCCCCCAGTAGAACAATGGAGTCCCCAGTCGGAGCACTGTCCAGCACCCCTCCCAGGGACTCCAAGAAGGCCGGGTACTCCGCACTGCTGTTCGGCCCGTAAGCCGAGACAACAGACAGAGACCTGTCCCCAACCCGAAGGCGCAGGGACGCGACCCTCTCGTTCACCGGGGTGAACTCCAACACGTGGCGGCTGAGCTGTGGAGACGTGAGCAAGCCCACGCCAGCCCGCCGCCTCTCACCATGGGCAACTCCCGAAAAATGGAGAGTCCAGCCCCTTTCGAGGACCTGGGTTCCAGAGCCCAAACTGTGCGTGGAGGTGAGCCCGACTATATCTAGACGGTATCTCTCAACCTCCCGCACAAGCTCAGGCTCCTTCCCCCCCAGTGAGGTGACGTTCCACGTCCCAACGGTTAGAGTCTGAGTCTGGGGATCGGGTCGCCGAGGCCCCCGCCGTCGACTGCCGCCCGATCCACAAGGCACCCGGCCCCTACGAGTCCTTCTGCGGGTGGTGGGACCACAGGAAGGCGGACCCATGTCGTCCATTCGGGCTATGCCCGGCCAAGCCCCGTGGGCCAAGGCTCGGCCACCAGGCGCTCCCTTGCGAGCCCCAACCCCAGGCCTGGCTCCAGGGTGGGGCCCCGGCTGCGCCGTGCCGGGCGACGTCACGGTCCTGTTCTTGTTTGTGTCTCATAGGGGCTCAGCAGTCACATCATCAATAAATATAAGAGATCCAGTTCCACTAGCAGCCATACATGCCTACGCCATTACACTACCACCACCATGCTTCACTGATGAGGTGGTATGCTTTGGATCTTGAGCAGTTCCTTCCCTTCTCCATACTCTTCTCTTTCCATCATTCTGGTACAAGTTGATCTTTGTCTCATCTGTCCATAAGATGTTGTTCCAGAACTGCACAGGCTCTTTTAGATGTTTCTTGGCAAACTCTAATCTGGCCTTCCTGTTTTTGAGGCTCACCAATGGTTTACACCTTGTGGTGAAACCTCTGTATTTCCTCTGGTGAAGTCTTCTCTTAATTGTTGACTTGGACACAGATACACCTACCTCCTGGAGAGTTTTCTTGATGTGGCCAACTGTTGTGAAGGGGTTTTTCTTAATGAGGGAAAGGATTCATCTGTCATCCACTACACTTGTTTTCCGTGGTCTTCCAGGTCTTTTGGCGTTGCTGAGCTCACCAGTGCGTTCTCTCTTTTTAAGAATGTACCAAACAGTTGATTTGACCACACCTAATGTTTTTGCTATCTCTCTGATGGGTTTATTTTGATTTTTCAGCCTAATGATGGCTTGCTTCACTGATAGTGACAGCTCTTTGGACTTCATATTGAGAGATGACCTCACCAGATTCCAAATGAATATACCACACTTGAAATGAACTGCAGGCCTTTTATCTGCTCCTTGTAAATGAAATAATGAGGGAATAACACACACCTGGCCATGGAACAGCTGAGTACCCAATTGTCCAATTACTTTTGGTCCCTTAAAAAGGTGGAGGCACGTATAAAATGTGTTGTAATTCCTACACCGTTCACCTGATCTGAATGTAAATGCCCTCAAATTAAAGCTCAAAGTCTGCACTTAAAGCACATCTTGATTGTTTCATTTCAAATCCATTGTGGTGTAGTACAGAGCTGGAATGCTGAAAATTGTGTCAATGTCCAAATACTTATGGACCTAACTGTATATAATTTGTCTAAGCTGAACACAAACAAAAATGTACAAATTAAGTCTTTGTGTCTTTTGTGGAAGCTGCGCTCTGAAGTTGTTTTCAACAAATTATTCCAACCCAGTCAATGTGGTGGAGGGGTAGTGGTGGCGCAACGCGTTAAAACCTGGGCTGCTAATCAGAAGGTCGATTGTTCGAACCCCCACTGCGGCAACTGTTGGGCCCCTGAGCAAGGCCCTTAACCCCCAACTGCCCCCCGGATGCTGCACTGCGGCAGCCCCCTGCTCCAATTACCTAATGGGATGGGTTAAATGCAGAAGCTGAATTTCCCCAAGGGGATGAATAAAGGTTAAATAAAATTAAATAAATAAATAAATAAAAGGCAGGTCGCTGCTGTTCACCAAGAGATAGTTCCCACATGGCACTCCCCCCAAAACCACGATAGTACCACAGCAGTCATGATACAGTTTAATCACTGAGCTAAGACATGTTAGTAAGAGTATTTCTCAGTCTGGACACAGCCAAGCTAGCTGTTTGTCCCTGCTTTCGTTTTTTATACTAAGATCGACTAACTACATCCTGACTCCAGTTCTGTACTTCACACACAGACGTAAGATTAATCTTCTGTTGAACTATTTTCACTGAGTTAATAAAACTCAGGCTTAAGTACTGTGTCCTAATATCTCATAGGGACATTTCTCGAGGGTACGAAGCAGTTCCTATCACCTGTGTTAATGGAGTTGACAGTGAGCCGTGCCCTGGAAACTTTAAATACATACCAGACAGCTGTGTAACCTCCCCTCTGAACATTGACAAGGACATCACTCATTTGCAGGTAAGATTTCAGCTCTCAGTAAAGCTTACATTTATTACAGTACTAGAAAGAAGGAAGAACTACTTCCTGTAGGTTTTCTGTTTCTCCTTTACATTTCATCTGTTGGATTACATTAAACATAAAAAATAATACAGTAATGTAAGATGAAAACTGCAAAATGTACTTCTAATGGCTCACTCACTATGTCACTTAGCACTGCAGCTGTACAGATGACTGCTTATCCAGCACCTGCATGTGTGGTCAGCTCAGTCTGCGCTGTTGGTATGACAGTGTAAGTTAACACACACTACTAAAATGCAATTTGAATTTAAAGTTGGATTTTGATTCAGGTAATGCATTCTATGAAGTTGTGTCAGTGTCCTTTAAATTTAAATAACCAAATAACTTGTCCGGTATCCATTTTGTCATGTTATTTTTTTTTTTGCACAGTGTCACACCCGCTTGGTTACATACTTGTGTACTATTTAATAATATAAAACAGTCACTTAGCAAGTATTAGTTTACCTTAAGGATCTTAACAAATTCTTGTGTCCTTCTCCTGCCTCCAGTAATTGTGGTTTCAGATTCTCAATTTTCTTCTAAACAGTGGAGGGTGGGGTGGGGGGTGGGGGTACACATAGCACAATAGTATGTAGCATGCCAGCACAAGATTTAGGTGTTCCAATATATACACTGTTGCCCATAAAGTTGGAATAGAATATTTTTTACTTCTGTGTCTCCTCCACAAACAACCAATGCAGCTCGCTGGCATTTTCTAATTTCTACGGCAAAGATTAAACATATCCTGATCATCTCGTCTGGCATATAGTCGTGGTTGTCCTGGAGATTTTTGTGGCCTCAAGTGACCCTCCTCTCAATGATGTTTTAGGATTTTACAGTCCGCGCTCTGTGATATTCCAAGGATATTCCAATGTTGGCTTGTTTGTGTCCATCCTGTCGGAGTGCAAGCACTCTTTGGTGTATTGCCAGTTGTGTCGGCCTAGGTATAGCATAAGGAACTTCAGTGTGGAATTTGGTTGAAAATTATGCAGCCAATTCTGAAAACATGATCTTACTGCATACAGATATTAAACAGGAAAAGGAAAACACAGCCATGGACTCAGTATATATAGATGTGTATAAATAGGAGTAAAAGAGGAATGTGTCTAAAACTACATTATTCCAACTTTATGGGCAGCGGTGTAGTATGTCAAATGCAGTATACCAAGATACCAGGATATCCAACTACATCTGGTCAAAGTTTGTAGTTTGCAAACCAGCATGCTTCTCTGGCCTTTCTGGCCAACAATCTTCTGCGCAGGACAAGACGCATCACATATGTCACAGTGTCTCTCACAAATAACAAGCTTGAGCTGCAGAGAGTGAACAGACAAACAATACAGGCTGCGGTGGATATGTAAGCAAGACCATTAAAGCATCAGGCACAATATAGCTCAGTAGTATGTCCCAACTAAATGTATCCTGCACACAACAGTACATGCTTAATTTGGGCAACTGAAGTTCATGCAGAAAGGAAAAGGAAATAATATTGGGGAGAGAGAACTTAGTATTTCTATAATATCTAAGTGTTTAAGAAGTTATAAAATTATTTCTAGCCAGGAAACATGTTTCTCTTTAAAAGCAGCAGATGTTTTCTAAATAAAGAATTTGTGTTTTTATCCCTAATAGCAATTTGTAAGATGTCTAATGGTGTGTGTGTGTGTGTGTGTGTGTGTGTGTGTGTGTGTGCTCTTGTCTTTATTACATTGTGAGGACCAACCCTTGGCAGACGACCAACATTGTGAGGACAAAAATCTTTGTGAGGACCTTTTGCCCGGTCCTCACAAAGAAAAAGCGGGAAAAGCTTCCTTTCACCCTAATGCATCATCTGTATAAGTTTCAGAAGATGACCTCAGAAAGATAGTAAACCCTGAAATGTAGCTGCTCAACATCACTACTAGTGGTCACACTCCGCTATGACATGCAAAATTTTATTTCGAGCAGTCCAATTTTCTGATTGGCTGAGGCTGTGGATTTTTGTGATTGGCTGTTTTATTCATGTGACAACATGACTATGAGTCTGCACAGGAAGTAGTTCAGTTTAAGGGTCTAGCCCCATGGGAACCCACTTTTTTCAGTAGTGAGGCCTACTAGTAGTGATGAAGCCTGAGGCCTTCAAACATGTAAAACAAATTCTTGCTTGGTCATTTTTGGGTCTAGTGACCCCAAATCGGACACACTCCTACTAGGCCACCTCCTGACCTTGCAGATATTTTTTCAGAGAGCTAGCTCAATAGGGGCCCGAGCAGGGGCCTGTTTCTCACTCAACGATTAACCCTTTAATGTCCAAATGCTTCAAAACAGGCTATAAAGGTCAAAATCTCAAACATTCCTAAACCAATTTGGACCAAACTGCACAGGTTCTATATATAGAGGCTAATGTGAACGCTCATGCACATTTTCAGACTTCCAGGGGCCCTGAAGAAAGAATGAAGGCCAAAAAGACATGTTTTCTCATAGATGTCCCTCTTTTGCTCTCATTTCACTTCTGTAACACTTAGAGAGCTGAAACCTGGGATCTGGTACCTCTGAAAGATCTAGGATCAAAATCCACTGGAACTGTCTTGCTAGCCCCTGCCAAACTGGAAGTAGCTCCAGGAACGACCTGGAGACTTGGGCTTCAAATCAATTGTTTACCTAGGTCACCTGAATCACCCCTAAAAGTTTCAGCTCATTTGATGCAAAAATGACCAATTTATGGGGCTTCATAGTCCAAAAATGTGAAACTTTGACCCTAAACCAGGGGTCACAGGAAGGTTGTAGAGGCACTAAACCACCACAGTTCAGCTACAAATATAGCCTAGTATAACATACTAAAAGATCATCCCCGGGGTCCCAGTAGAAAAATATGAGCAAGTGTTCATGTTGGAGAATCAGGTCTTGTTAGAATCTTTAAACCTGAGAGCCTTCAGCCAGTGGACCCTCACCCTCATTTTTGACTCGAACGGGATGAAATCTTAACCACAAGTACTAGGGCCCCCCATGAGTCAGTATCTACAATATCAGCCTCCTAGATCAACAGGGGGCCAGATGGTACTATCTTGAAGTTTGGAAGTGTGCACCTTTTGTCCAAAAGGCCAATTAAGGTCAAAATCTCACAGATTCTTTGACCGATTTGAACCAACCTGCACATGCTCGATATTGGGTCCAAAAGCAATGCTGGTGTACGTTTTCAGACCACCAGGACCTAGAACGGCAAAATAGGAGCAAAAAAGACACTGGAACAGGCGCCTTTTTTTCAAATGGCGCTGTAAAATGAATGAAAAACAGTGTGGAAACATCAATCAAAGTGAACCAAAGTGCATAAAGTCATAGAACAGGGTGTGCTGAATGCTCTGGTAGCAGGTCTGCAGTGAAAACACCTTTGAAGGTGTCAAGGGTCACTAAATATGAAGACTTCAAATGAAGGAGACATTTTGTGCAAAATATCAAGTATCATAAAAGTAATTCCCAGTGGAATTCAAGTCTGATATTGTGTGGGACTCTTCAGGGCAGCTACATAAAGCCCTGTATCTGTTTTCAAGGGTCTAGCCCCATGGGAACCCACTTTTTTCAGTAGTGAGGCCTACTAGTAGTGATGAAGCCTGAGGCCTTCAAACATGTAAAAAAAATTCCTGCTTGGTCATTTTTGGGTCTAGTGACCCCAAATCGGACACACTCCTACTAGGCCACCTCCTGACCTTGCAGATATTTTTTCAGAGAGCCAGCTCAATAGGGGCCCGAGCAGGGGCCTGTTTCTCACTCAACGGTTAACCCTTTAATGTCCAAATGCTTCAAAACAGGCTATAAAGGTCAAAATCTCAAACATTCCTAAACCAATTTGGACCAAACTGCACAGGTTCTATATATAGAGGCTAATGTGAACGCTCATGCACATTTTCAGACTTCCAGGGGCCCCGAAGAAAGAATGAAGGCCAAAAAGACATGTTTTCTCATAGATGTCCCTCTTTTGCTCTCATTTCACTTCTGTAACACTTAGAGAGCTGAAACCTGGGATCTGGTACCTCTGAAAGATCTAAGATCAAAATCCACTGGAACTGTCTTGCTAGCCCCTGCCAAACTGGAAGTAGCTCCAGGAACGACCTGGAGACTTGGGCTTCAAATCAATTGTTTACCTAGGTCACCTGAATCACCCCTAAAAGTTTCAGCTCATTTGATGCAAAAATGACCAATTTATGGGGCTTCATAGTCCAAAAATGTGAAACTTTGACCCTAAACCAGGGGTCACAGGAAGGTTGTAGAGGCACTAAACCACCACAGTTCAGCTACAAATATAGCCTAGTATAACATACTAAAAGATCATCCCCGGGGTCCCAGTAGAAAAATATGAGCAAGTGTTCATGTTGGAGAATCAGGTCTTGTTAGAATCTTTAAACCTGAGAGCCTTCAGCCAGTGGACCCTCACCCTCATTTTTGACTCGAACGGGATGAAATCTTAACCACAAGTACTAGGGCCCCCCATGAGTCAGTATCTACAATATCAGCCTCCTAGATCAACAGGGGGCCAGATGGTACTATCTTGAAGTTTGGAAGTGTGCACCTTTTGTCCAAAAGGCCAATTAAGGTCAAAATCTCACAGATTCTTTGACTGATTTGAACCAACCTGCACATGCTCGATATTGGGTCCAAAAGCAATGCTGGTGTACGTTTTCAGACCACCAGGACCTAGAACGGCAAAATAGGAGCAAAAAAGACACTGGAACAGGCGCCTTTTTTTCAAATGGCGCTGTAAAATGAATGAAAAACAGTGTGGAAACATCAATCAAAGTGAACCAAAGTGCATAAAGTCATAGAACAGGGTGTGCTGAATGCTCTGGTAGCAGGTCTGCAGTGAAAACACCTTTGAAGGTGTCAAGGGTCACTAAATATGAAGACTTCAAATGAAGGAGACATTTTGTGCAAAATATCAAGTATCATAAAAGTAATTCCCAGTGGAATTCAAGTCTGATATTGTGTGGGACTCTTCAGGGCAGCTACATAAAGCCCTGTATCTGTTTTCAAGGGTCTAGCCCCATGGGAACCCACTTTTTTCAGTAGTGAGGCCTACTAGTAGTGATGAAGCCTGAGGCCTTCAAACATGTAAAAAAAATTCCTGCTTGGTCATTTTTGGGTCTAGTGACACCAAATCGGACACACTCCTACTAGGCCACCTCCTGACCTTGCAGATATTTTTTCAGAGAGCCAGCTCAATAGGGGCCCGAGCAGGGGCCTGTTTCTCACTCAACGATTAACCCTTTAATGTCCAAATGCTTCAAAACAGGCTATAAAGGTCAAAATCTCAAACATTCCTAAACCAATTTGGACCAAACTGCACAGGTTCTATATATAGAGGCTAATGTGAACGCTCATGCACATTTTCAGACTTCCAGGGGCCCCGAAGAAAGAATGAAGGCCAAAAAGACATGTTTTCTCATAGATGTCCTTCTTTTGCTCTCATTTCACTTCTGTAACACTTAAAGAGCTGAAACCTGGGATCTGGTACCTCTGAAAGATCTAGGATCAAAATCCACTGGAACTGTCTTGCTAGCCCCTGCCAAACTGGAAGTAGCTCCAGGAACGACCTGGAGACTTGGGCTTCAAATCAATTGTTTACCTAGGTCACCTGAATCACCCCTAAAAGTTTCAGCTCATTTGATGCAAAAATGACCAATTTATGGGGCTTCATAGTCCAAAAATGTGAAACTTTGACCCTAAACCAGGGGTCACAGGAAGGTTGTAGAGGCACTAAACCACCACAGTTCAGCTACAAATATAGCCTAGTATAACATACTAAAAGATCATCCCCGGGGTCCCAGTAGAAAAATATGAGCATGTGTTCATGTTGGAGAATCAGGTCTTGTTAGAATCTTTAAACCTGAGAGCCTTCAGCCAGTGGACCCTCACCCTCATTTTTGACTCGAACGGGATGAAATCTTAACCACAAGTACTAGGGCCCCCCATGAGTCAGTATCTACAATATCAGCCTCCTAGATCAACAGGGGGCCAGATGGTACTATCTTGAAGTTTGGAAGTGTGCACCTTTTGTCCAAAAGGCCAATTAAGGTCAAAATCTCACAGATTCTTTGACCGATTTGAACAAACCTGCACATGCTCGATATTGGGTCCAAAAGCAATGCTGGTGTACGTTTTCAGACCACCAGGACCTAGAACGGCAAAATAGGAGCAAAAAAGACACTGGAACAGGCGCCTTTTTTTCAAATGGCGCTGTAAAATGAATGAAAAACAGTGTGGAAACATCCATCAAAGTGAACCAAAGTGCATAAAGTCATAGAACAGGGTGTGCTGAATGCTCTGGTAGCAAGAAGACAAGAGGACAAGACAAGAGGCCGCTGAGGAGAGGACTAGAGGAAGCAGAGGAGAGGACAAGAGGAAGCAGAGGAGAGGACAAGGGCTTTTCTACACCCTAGGCAGAGTCATCAAGGAATTTCACTGTCCAGTACAATTTTGATAGTTACAAGTAGACTCCTTACTAGCTCTGTCACCCATGCTAAGGTTTAGTCATAGGTTTTAAGTGTAAACATAAAATTAGAGCTGTTAGGAGGGCTACATAAAAATTAATGCTAGCAATGACAATATTTCTATTTGGAATTTTGGAGAAATGCTGTCAGAAGTTTAAAGAATTAATCAAAAATGTTTATTTTTACTGAAATACATGCATATAAATAGTAAAATCAGAAAAGTGTCTTATTTTTTTCCATATATATATATATGTCTATCAATCAATCTGTGTCTATATCTCTCTCTATGTCTCAGAGCAGCAGAGAAAGTCTTTGCAGTACTCAGGGTGGGGGAGGGGTGCTGTTAAACGGTTTCTACGATGCTAATATGCTGAGTGATCAGGATGGAGGAGAGGAGGAAACAGAAAGTTAACAAACTTGAGGCTTTATTTACTTAATCTGAGATTTTATTATTTCCTCTTTTTCAAGATGAGTTGATGGAGCTAAAATATATAAAATAATTCCATTTGCAAAATTTTGTAAAAATATCCAATGCATGTTACTTTAAATGTTTTTGGGCATAAATATACACATATGTAGTTGTTTTGTGATGCATGTGAAATAAAACATGTAGTCCTGTCAGTGCAGAGCTGTGCTGAGTAAAGCTCAGTGAACCCTGCCATATTGCTGTGTCACTCTGAGTTCACCCAGAGGGCAGCCTGCAGTGGGGGAGGGGCGGCCAATTAAGGACCGACCTGCACCTGCAGCGGCTCGGAGCTCACGCTGCATTCATGGGACACTGGGATATTCTGGTTCTTTGGAACTGGCTGAATATATTTTACTGTAATGTAGAGACTTTTGAAAACTTTAATGTGTTACTGATGCTTTAAGATTAAGCCAGTGAAGCTCTTGCTGATTAATTCAAACTATCCAATGACCTGGGTGACAGGTATCATGAGGATTAGGTAGTTTATGTCCATTTTTCTACACTCTCCTGGTGACATTGAACACACCGCGGGATGCTCGGCAGGTTGGAGAGATTGCGAGCATCACAGTGCGCTGCACGATACGAAGCGGACGCTAAAGAGGACAGTCGAAGAGAGGAAGAAACGTTGAAACTAATTAAAGTAAGTAATTTTTAATTCTGACTAAGGTAGATGTTTGGGGTTAACGGACGTGCCGGTGCGTCCAAAAAATATGACCACTTTAACACGATGTAGCGGCTACACCATGTAGCTTTAACACGATGTAGCTTTAACACGATGTAGCGGCTACACCATGTAGCTTTAACACGATGTAGCTTTAACACGATGTAGCTTTAACACGATGTAGCGGCTACATCGTGTTAAAGCTACATCGTGTAGCCGCTATATCGTGTAGCCGCTACATCGTGTAGCCCCTACATCGTGTTAAAGCTACATGGTGTAGCCGCTACATCGTGTTAAAGCTACATGGTGTAGCCGCTACATCGTGTTAAAGCTACATCGTGTTAAAGCTACATCGTGTGTCGGTAGTAGGGTTGCCACCCGTCCCTTAAAATACGGAATCGTCCTTTATTTGACAATTAAGTTTTGCGTCCCGTATTGAATCAATACAGGACGCAAATTGTTCCGTATTTTCGTTAATGTCCCATACACGTCTGTCGCACACTTATCCAAACTCTATAATGAACAAAGTTAAACACAGGAAATATTAAGGGCAGCCAGTTTCATCTTAGTTGGACCCATATAGCGAGGACCTGACGCCAGGTCCAGCGGATAGATCAGACTTCCGCGTCTGTGTCTCTGTGTGCCGCCTGGTCGGTCCTGTCACGGGTTGCCTGGTTACAGACGCTGCTATCACTGACTGCACCGGCGCGTTTAAAATGTCTACACCTGAAACACCACCATGTCCAAAGAAGCAAAAACATTTGCAAATGTACAGACGTGAGTGGGAAGAGTCGAACCC
>JAMOIN010000871.1:0-24956 GCA_024666655.1 Dascyllus trimaculatus
TGTTGTAGCTCTGGAACGCAAGGTCCCACAGGCTCGTGCTTGGTTCCGTTGAAAATCTGGTGGCCACAAATGGGGGGGTAGGTGCAGTCGTCAAGTCCGTAGGGTGCTTGGAATTGCTAACCCTAACCCTCGCCCTGGAAATATCACCCCATTCAAATCAATGAGCATTTGTGGGCGAGTGTTGTAGCTCTGGAACACAAGGTCCCACAGGCTCGTGCTTGACACCGTTGAATAGCTGGTGGCCACAAATGGGGGGGTGGGTGCAGTCCTCGAATACGTGGGGTGCTTGGAATTGCTAACCCTAACCCTCGCCCTGGAAATGTCGCCCCATTAAAACCAATGGGCATATTTGGTAGCTCTGGAATGCAAGGTCACACAGGCTCGTGCTTGGTACCGTTGGAAAGCTGGTGGCCACAAATGGGGGGGTAGGTGCAGTCCTCAAGTACGTGGGGTGCTTGGAATTGCTAACCCTAACCCTCGCCCTGGAAATATCACCCCGTTCAAATCAATGGGCATTTGTGGGCGAGTGTTGTAGCTCTGGAACGCAAGGTCCCACAGGCTCGTGCTAGGTACCGTTGAAAAGCTGGTGGCCACAAATGGCGGGGTAGGTGCAGTCCTCAAGTTCGTGGGGTGCTTGGAATGGCTAACCCTAACCCTCGCCCTGGAAATATCGCCCCATTCAAACCAATGGGCATTTTTGGTAGCTCTGGAACGCAAGGTCCCACAGGCTCGTGCTTGGTACCGTTGAAAAGCTGGTGGCCACAAATGGGGGGGTAGGTGCAGTCCTCAAGTATGTGGGGGACTTGGAATGGCGAACCCTTACCCTCGCCCTGGAAAAATCGCCCCATTCAAACCAATGGGCATTTTTGGTAGCTCTGTAACGCAAGGTCCCACAGGCTCGTGCTTGGTACCGTTGAAAAGCTGGTGGCCACAAATGGGGGGGTAGGTGCAGTCCTCGAATATGTGGGGTGCTTGGAATGGCTAACCCTAACCCTCGCCCTGGAAATATCGCCCCATTCAAACCAATGGGCATTGTTGGTAGCTCTGGAATGCAAGGTCCCACAGGCTCGTGCCTGGTACCGTTGGAAAGCTGGTGGCCACAAATGGGGGGGTGTTTGCAGTCCTCAAGTACGTGGGGTGCTTGGAATTGCTAACCCTGACCCTCGCCCTGGAAATATCACCCCATTCAAATCAATGGGCATTTGTGGGCGAGTGTTGTAGCTCTGGAACGCAAGGTTCCACAGGCTCGTGCTTGGTACCGTTGAAAAGCTGGTGGCCACAAATGGGGGGGTAGGTGCAGTCCTCGAATTCGTGGGGTGCTTGGAATGGCTAACCCTAACCCTCGCCCTGGAAATATCGCCCCATTCAAACCAATGGGCATTTTTGGTAGCTCCGGAATGCAAGGTCACAAAGGTTCATGCCTGGTACCGTAGGAAAGCTGGTGGCCACAAATGGGGGGTAAAGTGCAGTCCTCAAGTATGTGGGGTGCTTGGAATTGCAAACGCTAACCCTCGCCCTGGAAATATCACCCCATTCAAATCAATTGGCATTTGTGGGTGAGTGTTGTAGCTCTGGAACGCAAGGTTCCACAGGCTCGTGCCTGGAACCGTTGGAAAGCTGGTGGCCACAAATAGGGGGGTAGGTGCAGTCCTCAAGTACGTGGGGTGCTTGGAATTGCTAACCCTAACCCTCGCCCTGGAAATATCACCCCATTCAAATCAATGGGCATTTGTGGGCGAGTGTTGTAGCTCTGGAACGCAAGGTCCCACAGGCTCGTGCTTGGTACCGTTGAAAAGCTGGTGGCCAAAAATGGGGGGGTAGGTGCAGTCCTCAGGTACGTGGGGTGCTTGGAATTGCTAACCCTAACCCTCGCCTTGGAAATATCACCCCATTCAAATCAATGGGCATTTGTGGGCGAGTGTTGTAGGTCTGGAACGCAAGGTCCCACAGGCTCGTGCTTGGTACCGTTGAAAAGCTGGTGGCCACAAATGGGGGGGTAGGTGCAATCCTCAAGTACGTGGGGTGCTTGGAATTGCTAACCCTAACCCTCGCCCTGGAAATATCACCCCATTCAAATCAATGGGCATTTGTGGGCGAGTGTTGTAGCTCTGGAACGCAAGGTCCCACAGGCTCGTGCCTGGTACCGTTGAAAAGCTGGTGGCCACAAATGGGGGGGCAGGTGCAGTCTTCAAGTACGTGGGGTGCTTGGAATTTCTAACCCTTACCCTCGCCCTGGAAATATTACCCCATTCAAATCAATGGGCATTTTTGGTAGCCCTGGAATGCAAGGTCCCACAGGCTCGTGCCTGGTACCGTTGGAAAGCTGGTGGCCACAAATGGGGTGGTCGGTGCAGTCCTCGAATACGTGGCGTGCTTGGAATGGCTAACCCTAACCCTCGCCCTTGAAATATCGCCCCATTCAAACCAATGGGCATTTTTGAAAGCTCTGGAATGCAAGGTCACACAGGCTCGTGCCTGGTACCGTTGGAAAGCTGGTGGCCACAAATGGGGGGGTAAGTGCAGTCCTCAAGCACGTGGGGTGCTTGGAATTGCTAACCCTAACCCTCGCCCTGGAAATATCACCCCATTAAAACCAATGGGCATTTGTGGGTGAGTGTTGTAGCTCTGGAACGCAGGGTCCCACAGGCTCGTGCCTGGTACCGTTGGAAAGCTGGTGGCCACAAATGGGGGGGTAGGTGCAGTCTTCAAGTACGTGGGGTGCTTGGAATTGCTAACCCTAACCCTCGCCCTGGAAATATTCCCCCTTTCAAATCAATGGGCATTTGTGGGCGAGTGATGTAGCTCTGGAACGCAAGGTCCCACTGGCTCGTGCTTGGTTCCGTTGAAAAGCTGGTGGCCACAAATGGGGGGGTAGGTGCAGTCGTCAAGTACGTGGGGTGCTTGGAATGGCTAACCCTAACCCTCGCCCTGGAAATATCACCCCATTCAAATCAATGGGCATTTGTGGGCGAGTGTTGTAGCTCTGGAACACAAGGTCCCACAGGCTCGTGCTTAGGACCGTTGAAAAGCTGGTGGCCACAAATGGGGGGGTGGGTGCAGTCCTCGAATACGTGGGGTGCTTGGAATGGCTAACCCTAACCCTCGCCCTGGAAATATCGCCCCATTCAAACCAATGGGCATTTTTGGTAGCTCTGGAATGCAAGGTCACACATGCTCGTTCCTGGTACCGTTGGAAAGCTGGTGGCCACAAATGGGGGGGTAAGTGCAGTCCTCAAGTACGTGGGGTGCTTGGAATTGCTAACCCTAACCCTCGCCCTGGAAATATCGCCCCATTCAAATCAATGGGCATTTGTGGGCGAGTGTTGTAGCTCTGGAACGCAAGGTCCAACAGGCTCGTGCTTGGTACCGTTGAAAAGCTGGTGGCAACAAATGGGGGGGCAGGTGCAGTCCTCAAGTACGTGGGGTGCTTGGAATCACTAACCCTAACCCTCGCCCTGGAAATATCACCCCATTCAAATCAATGGGCATTTGTGGGCGAGTGTTGTAACTCTGGAACGCAAGGTCCCACAGGCTCGCGCTTGGTACCGTTGAAAAGCTGGTGGCCACAAATGGGGTGGTAGGTGCAGTCCTCGAATACGTAGGGTGTTTGGAATGGCTAACCCTAACCCTCGCCCTGGAAATGTCGCCGCATTCAAATCAATGGGCATTTGTGGGCGAGTGTCCTAGCTCTGGAACACAAGGTCCCACAGGCTCGTGCTTGGTACCGTTGAAAAGCTGGTGGCCACAAATGGGGGGTGGGTGCAGTCCTCGAATAAGTGGGGTGCTTGGAATGGCTAACCCTAACCCTCGCCCTGGAAATATCACCCCATTCAAACCAATGGGCATTTTTGGTAGCTCTGGAATGCAAGGTCACACAGGCTCGTGCCTGGTACCGTTGGAAAGCTGGTGGCCACAAATGGGGGGGTAGGTGCAGTCCTCAAGTATGTGGGGTGCTTGGAATGGCGAACCCTTACCCCTCGCCCTGGAAATTTCGCCCCATTCAAATCAATGGGCATTTGTGGGTGAGTGTTGTAGCTCTGGAACGCAAGGTCCCACAGGCTCGTGCCTGGTACCGTTGGAAAGCTGGTGGCCACAAATGGGGGGGTAGGTGCAGTCCTCAAGTACGTGGGGTGCTTGGAATTGCTAACCCTAACCCTCGCCCTGGAAATATCACCCCATTCAAATCAATGGGCATTTGTGGGTGAGTGTTCTAGCTCTGGAACGCAAGGTCCCACAGGCTCGCACTTGGTTCCGTTGAAAAGCTGGTGGCCACAAATGGGGGGGTTGGTGCAGTCCTCGAATACGTAGGGTGTTTGGAATGGCTAACCCTAACCCTCGCCCTGGAAATTTCGCCCCATTCAAACCAATGGGCATTTGTGGTAGCTCTGGAATGCAAGGTCACACAGGCTCGTGCCTGGTACCGTTGGAAAGCTGGTGGCCACAAATGGGACGGTAAGTGCAGTCCTCAAGAACGTGGGGTGCTTGGAATTGCAAACCCTAACCCTCGCCCTGGAAATATCACCCCATTCAAATCAATGGGCATTTGTGGGCGAGTGTTGTAGCTCTGGAACGCAAGGTCCCACAGGCTCGTGCTTGGTACCGTTTAAAAGCTGGTGGGCACAAATGGGGGGGTAGGTGCAGTCCTCAAGTATGTGGGGTGCTTGGAATGGCGAACCCTTACCCTCGCCCTGGAAATTTCGCCCCATTCAAACCAATGGGCATTTGTGGGTGAGTGTTGTAGCTCTGGAACGCAAGGTCCCACAGGCTCGTGCCTGGTACCGTTGGAAAGCTGGTGGCCACAAATGGGGGGGTGTTTGCAGTCCTCAAGTACGTGGGGTGCTTGGAATTGCTATCCCTAACCCTCGCCCTGGAAATATCACCCCATTCAAATCAATGGGCATTTGTGGGCGAGTGTTGTAGCTCTGGAACGCAAGGTCCCACAGGCTCGTGCCTGGTACCATTGAAAAGCTGGTGGCAACAAATGGGGGGGTAGGTGCAGTCCTCAAGTACGTGGGTTGCCTGGAATGGCGAACCGTAACCCTCGCCCTGGAAATTTCGCCCCATTCAAACCAATGGGCATTTGTTGGCGAGTGTTGTAGCTCTGGAACGCAAGGTCCCACAGGCTCGTGCTTGGTACCGTTGAAAAGCTGGTGGCCACAAATGGGGGGGTAGGTGCAGTCCTCGAATACGTGGGGTGCTTGGAATGGCTAACCCTAACCTTCGCCCTGGAAATATCGCCCCATTCAAACCAATGGGCATTTTTGGTAGCTCTGGAATGCAAGGTCACACAGGCTCGTGCCTGGTACCGTTGGAAAGCTGGTGGCGACAAATGGGGGGGTAGGTGCAGTCCCCAAGTACGTGGGGTGCTTGGAATGGCGAACCCTAAACCTCGCCCTGGACATTTCGCCCCATTCAAACCAATGGGCATTTGTGGGTGAGTGTTGTAGCTCTGGAACGCAAGGTCCCACAGGCTCGTGCCTGGTTCCGTTGGAAAGCTGGTGGCCACAAATGGGGGGGTAGGTGCAGTCCTCAAGTACGTGGGGTGCTTGGAATTGCTAACCCTAACCCTCGCCCTGGAAATATTCCCCCATTCAAATCAATGGGCATTTGTGGGCGAGTGTTGTAGCTCTGGAACGCAAGGTCCCACAGGCTCGTGCTTGGTACCGTTGAAAAGCTGGTGGCCACAAATGGGGGGGTAGGTGAAGTCCTCAAGGACGTGAGGTGCTTGGAATGGCGAACCCTAACCCTCGCCCTTGACATTTAGCCCCATTCAAACCAATGGGCATTTGTGGGTGAGTCTTGTAGCTCTGGAACGCAAGTTCCCACATGCTCGTGCCTGGTACCGTTGGAAAGCTGGTGGCCACAAATGGGGGGGTAGGTGCAGTCCTCAAGTACGTGGGGTGCTTGGAATGGCTAACCCTAACCCTCGCCCTGGAAATTTCGCCCCATTCAAACCAATGGGCATTTGTGGGTGAGTGTTGTAGCTCTGGAACGCAAGGTCCCACAGGCTCGTGCTTGGTACCGTTGGAAAGCTGGTGGCCACAAATGGGGGGGTAGGTGCAGTCCTCAAGTATGTGGGGTGCTTGGAATGGCGAACCCTTACCCTCGCCCTGGAAATATCACCCCATTCAAATCAATGGGCATTTGTGGGCGAGTGTTGTAGCTCTGGAACGCAAGGTCCCACAGGCTCGTGCCTGGTTCCGTTGAAAAGCTGGTGGCCACAAATGGGGGGGGCATGTGCAGTCCTCAAGTTCGTGGGGTGCTTGGATTGGCTAACCCTAACCCTCGCCCTGGAAATATCGCCCCATTCAAACCAATGGGCATTTTTGGTAGCTCTGGAATGCAAGGTCACACAGGCTCGTGCCTGGTACCGTTGGAAAGCTGGTGGCCACAAATGGGGGGGTAGGTGCAGTCGTCAAGTACGTGGGGTGTTTGGAATGGCTCACCCTAACCCTCGCCCTGGAAATATCACCCCATTCAAATCAATGGGCATTTGTGGGCGAGTGTTCTAGCTCTGGAACACAAGGTCCCACAGGCTCGTGCTTGGTACCGTTGAAAAGCTGGTGGCCACAAATGGGGGGTGGGTGCAGTCCTCGAATAAGTGGGGTGCTTGGAATGGCTAACCCTAACCCTCGCCCTGGAAATATCACCCCATTCAAACCAATGGGCATTTTTGGTAGCTCTGGAATGCAAGGTCACACAGGCTCGTGCCTGGTACTGTTGGAAAGCTGGTGGCCACAAATGGGGGGGTAGGTGCAGTCCTCAAGTATGTGGGGTGCTTGGAATGGCGAACCCTTACCCTCGCCCTGGAAATTTCGCCCCATTCAAACCAATGGGCATTTTTGGGTGAGTGTTGTAGCTCTGGAACGCAAGGTCCCACAGGCTCGTGCCTGGTACCGTTGGAAAGCTGGTGGCCACATATGGGGGGTTGGTGCAGTCCTCAAGTACGTGGGGTGCTTGGAATTGCTAACCCTAACCCTCGCCCTGGAAATATCATCCCATTCAAATCAATGGGCATTTGTGGGCGAGTGTTGTAGCCCTGGAACGCAAGGTCCCACAGGCTCGTGCTTGGTACCGTTGAAAAGCTGGTGGCCACAAATGGGGGGGTAGGTGCAGTCCTGAAGTATGTGGGGTGCTTGGAATGGCGAACCCTAACCCTCGCCCTGGAAATTTCGCCCCATTCAAATCAATGGGCATTTGTGGGTGAGTGTTGTAGCTCTGGAACGCAAGGTCCCACAGGCTCGTGCCTGGTACCGTTGGAAAGCTGGTGGCCACAAATGGGGGGGTAGGTGCAGTCCTCAAGTACGTGGGGTGCTTGGAATTGCTAACCCTAACCCTCGCCCTGGAAATATCACCCCATTCAAATCAATGGGCATTTGTGGGTGAGTGTTCTAGCTCTGGAACGCAAGGTCCCACAGGCTCGCACTTGGTACCGTTGAAAAGCTGGTGGCCACAAATGGGGGGGCAGGTGCAGTCCTCGAATACGTAGGGTGTTTGGAATGGCTAACCCTAACCCTCGCCCTGGAAATTTCGCCCCATTCAAACCAATGGGCATTTGTGGTAGCTCTGGAATGCAAGGTCACACAGGCTCGTGCCTGGTACCGTTGGAAAGCTGGTGGCCACAAATGGGACGGTAAGTGCAGTCCTCAAGTACGTGGGTTGCCTGGAATTGCGAACCGTAACCCTCGCCCTGGAAATATCACCCCATTCAAATCAATGGGCATTTGTGGGCGAGTGTTGTAGCTCTGGAATGCAAGGTCCCACAGGCTCGTGCTTGGTTCCGTTGAAAAGCTGGTGGCCACAAATGGGGGGGTAGGTGCAGTCCTCAAGTACGTGGGGTGCTTGGAATTGCTAACCCTAACCCTCGCCCTGGAAATATCACCCCATTCAAATCAATGGGCATTTGTGGGCGAGTGTTGTAGCTCTGGAACGCAAGGTCCCACAGGCTCGTGCTTGGGACCGTTGAAAAGCTGGTGGCCACAAATGGGGGGGTGGGTGCAGTCCTCGAATACGTGGGGTGCTTGGAATGGCTAACCCTAACCCTCGCCCTGGAAATATCGCCCCATTCAAACCAATGGGCATTTTTGGTAGCTCTGGAATGCAAGGTCACACAGGCTCGTGCCTGGTACCGTTGGAAAGCTGGTGGCCACAAATGGGGGGGTAGGTGCAGTCCTCAAGTACGTGGGGTGCTTGGAATTGCTAACCCTAACCCTCGCCCTGGAAATATCACCCCGTTCAAATCAATGGGCATTTGTGGGCGAGTGTTGTAGCTCTGGAACGCAAGGTCCCACAGGCTCATGCTTGGTACCGTTGAAAAGCTTGTGGCCACAAATGGCGGGGTAGGTGCAGTCCTCAAGTACGTGGGGTGCTTGGAATGGCTAACCCTAACCCTCGCCCTGAAATATCGCCCCATTCAAACCAATGGGCATTTTTGGTAGCTCTGGAATGCAAGATCACACAGGCTCGTGCCTGGTACCGTTGGAAAGCTGGTGGCCACAAATGGGTGGGTAAGTGCAGTCCTCAAGTACGTGGGGTGCTTGGAATTGCAAACCCTAACACTCGCCATGGAAATATCACCCCATTCAAATCAATGGGCATTTGTGGGCGAGTGTTGTAGCTCTGGAATGCAAGGTCACACATTCTTGTGCCTGGTACCGTTGGAGAGCTGGTGGCAAAAAATGGGGGGGTAGGTGCAGTCCTCAAGTACGTGGGGTGCTTGGAATGGCGAACCCTAACCCTCGCCCTGGAAATATCACCCCATTCAAATCAATGGGAATTTGTGGGCGAGTGTGTTAGCTCTGGAACACAAGGTCCCACAGGCTCGTGCTTGGGACCGTTGATAAGCTGGTGGCCACAAATGGGGGGTTGGGTGCAGTCCTCGAATACGTGGGGTGCTTGGAATGGCTAACCCTAACCCTCGCCCTTTAAATATCGCCCCATTCAAACCAATGGGCATTTTTGGTAGCTCTGGAATGCAAGGTCACACAGGCTCGTGCCTGGTACCGTTGGAAAGCTGGTGGCCACAAATGGGGGGGTATGTGCAGTCCTCAAGTACGTGGGGTGCTTGGAATTGCTAACCCTAACCCTCGCCCAGGAAATATCACCCCATTCTAATCAATGGGCATTTGTGGGCGAGTGTTGTAGCTCTGGAACGCAAGGTCCCAAAGGCTCGTGCTTGGTACCGTTGAAAAGCTGGTGGCCACAAATGGGGGGGTAGGTGCAGTCCTCAAGTATGTGGGGTGCTTGGAACTGTGAACCCTTACCCTCGCCCTGGAAATTTCGCCCCATTCAAACCAATGGGCATTTGTGGGCGAGTGTTGTAGCTCTGGAACACAAGGTCCCACAGGCTCGTGCTTGGGACCGTTGAAAAGCTGGTGGCCACAAATGGGGCGGCAGGTGCAGTCCTCAAGTACGTGGGGTGCTTGGAATGGCTAACCCTAACCCTCGCCCTGGAAATATCGCCCCATTCAAACCAATGGGCATTTTTGGTAGCTCTGGAATGCAAGGTCACACAGGCTCGTGCCTGGTACCGTTGGAAAGCTGGTGGCCACAAATGGGGGGGTAGGTGCAGTCCTCAAGTACGTGGGGTGCTTGGAATTGCTAACCCTAACCCTCGCCCTGGAAATATCACCCCATTTAAATCAATGGGCATTTGTGGGCGAGTGTTGTAGCTCTGGAACGCAAGGTCCCACAGGCTCGTGCTTGGTTCCGTTGAAAATCTGGTGGCCACAAATGGGGGGGTAGGTGCAGTCGTCAAGTCCGTAGGGTGCTTGGAATGGCTAACCCTAACCCTCGCCCTGGAAATATCACCCCATTCAAATCAATGAGCATTTGTGGGCGAGTGTTGTAGCTCTGGAACACAAGGTCCCACAGGCTCGTGCTTGACACCGTTGAATAGCTGGTGGCCACAAATGGGGGGGTGGGTGCAGTCCTCGAATACGTGGGGTGCTTGGAATTGCTAACCCTAACCCTCGCCCTGGAAATGTCGCCCCATTAAAACCAATGGGCATATTTGGTAGCTCTGGAATGCAAGGTCACACAGGCTCGTGCTTGGTACCGTTGGAAAGCTGGTGGCCACAAATGGGGGGGTAGGTGCAGTCCTCAAGTACGTGGGGTGCTTGGAATTGCTAACCCTAACCCTCGCCCTGGAAATATCACCCCGTTCAAATCAATTGGCATTTGTGGGCGAGTGTTGTAGCTCTGGAACGCAAGGTCCCACAGGCTCGTGCTTGGTACCGTTGAAAAGCTGGTGGCCACAAATGGCGGGGTAGGTGCAGTCCTCAAGTTCGTGGGGTGCTTGGAATGGCTAACCCTAACCCTCGCCCTGGAAATATCGCCCCATTCAAACCAATGGGCATTTTTGGTAGCTCATGAACGCAAGGTCCCACAGGCTCGTGCTTGGTACCGTTGAAAAGCTGGTGGCCACAAATGGGGGGGTAGGTGCAGTCCTCAAGTATGTGGGGGGCTTGGAATGGCTAACCCTTACCCTCGCCCTGGAAAAATCGCCCCATTCAAACCAATGGGCATTTTTGGTAGCTCTGTAACGCAAGGTCCCACAGGCTCGTGCTTGGTACCGTTGAAAAGCTGGTGGCCACAAATGGGGGGGTAGGTGCAGTCCTCGAATATGTGGGGTGCTTGGAATGGCTAACCCTAACCCTCGCCCTGGAAATATCGCCCCATTCAAACCAATGGGCATTGTTGGTAGCTCTGGAATGCAAGGTCCCACAGGCTCGTGCCTGGTACCGTTGGAAAGCTGGTGGCCACAAATGGGGGGGTGTTTGCAGTCCTCAAGTACGTGGGGTGCTTGGAATTGCTAACCCTGACCCTCGCCCTGGAAATATCACCCCATTCAAATCAATGGGCATTTGTGGGCGAGTGTTGTAGCTCTGGAACGCAAGGTTCCACAGGCTCGTGCCTGGTACCGTTGAAAAGCTGGTGGCCACAAATGGGGGGGTAGGTGCAGTCCTCAAGTACGTGGGTTGCCTGGAATGGCGAACCGTAACCCTCGCCCTGGAAATTTCGCCCCATTCAAACCAATGGGCATTTGTTGGCGAGTGTTGTAGCTCTGGAACGCAAGGTCCCACAGGCTCGTGCTTGGTACCGTTGAAAAGCTGGTGGCCACAAATGGGGGGGTAGGTGCAGTCCTCGAATTCGTGGGGTGCTTGGAATGGCTAACCCTAACCCTCGCCCTGGAAATATCGCCCCATTCAAACCAATGGGCATTTTTGGTAGCTCCGGAATGCAAGGTCACAAAGGTTCATGCCTGGTACCGTAGGAAAGCTGGTGGCCACAAATGGGGGGTAAAGTGCAGTCCTCAAGTATGTGGGGTGCTTGGAATTGCAAACGCTAACCCTCGCCCTGGAAATATCACCCCATTCAAATCAATTGGCATTTGTGGGTGAGTGTTGTAGCTCTGGAACGCAAGGTTCCACAGGCTCGTGCCTGGAACCGTTGGAAAGCTGGTGGCCACAAATAGGGGGGTAGGTGCAGTCCTCAAGTACGTGGGGTGCTTGGAATTGCTAACCCTAACCCTCGCCCTGGAAATATCACGCCATTCAAATCAATGGGCATTTGTGGGCGAGTGTTGTAGCTCTGGAAAGCAAGGTCCCACAGGCTCGCGCTTGGTACCGTTGAAAAGCTGGTGGCCACAAATGGGGGGGTAGGTGCAGTCCTCAAATACGTGGGGTGCTTGGAATGGCTAACCCTAACCCTCGCCCTGGAAATATCGCCCCATTCAAACCAATGGGCATTTTTGGTAGCTCTGGAATGCAAGGTCACACAGGCTCGTGCCTGGTACCGTTGGAAAGCTGGTGGCCACAAATGGGGGGGTAGGTGCAGTCCCCAAGTACGTGGGGTGCTTGGAATGGCGAAACCTAAACCTCGCCCTGGACATTTCGCCCCATTCAAACCAATGGGCATTTGTGGGTGAGTGTTGTAGCTCTGGAAGGCAAGGTCCCACAGGCTCGTGCCTGGTACCGTTGGAAAGCTGGTGGCCACAAATGGGGGGGTAGGTGCAGTCCTCAAGTACGTGGGGTGCTTGGAATTGCTAACCCTAACCCTCGCCCTGGAAATATTCCCCCATTAAAATCAATGGGCATTTGTGGGCGAGTGTTGTAGCTCTGGAACGCAAGGTCCCACAGGCTCGTGCTTGGTTCCGTTGAAAAGCTGGTGGCCACAAATGGGGGGGTAGGTGCAGTCCTCAAGTACGTGGGGTGCTTGGAATTGCTAACCCTAACCCTCGCCCTGGAAATATTCCCCCCATTCAAATCAATGGGCATTTGTGGGCGAGTGTTGTAGCTCTGGAACGCAAGGTCCCACAGGCTCGTGCTTGGGACCGTTGAAAAGCTGGAGGCCACAAATGGGGGGGTGGGTGCAGTCCTCGAATACGTGGGGTGCGTGGAATTGCTAACCCTAACCCTCGCCCTGGAAATATCGCCCCATTCAAACCAATGGGCATGTTTGGTAGCTCTGGAATGCAAGGTCACACAGGCTCGTGCCTGGTACCGTTGGAAAGCTGGTGGCCACAAATGGGGGGGTAGGTGCAGTCCTCAAGTACGTGGGGTGCTTGGAATTGCTAACCCTAACCCTCGCCCTGGAAATATCACCCCGTTCAAATCAATGGGCATTTGTGGGCGAGTGTTGTAGCTCTGGAACGCAAGGTCCCACAGGCTCGTGCTTGGTACCGTTGAAAAGCTTGTGGCCACAAATGGCGGGGTAGGTGCAGTCCTCAAGTACGTGGGGTGCTTGGAATGGCTAACCCTAACCCTCGCCCTGAAATATCGCCCCATTCAAACAAATGGGCATTTTTGGTAGCTCTGGAATGCAAGGTCACACAGGCTCGTGCCTGGTACCGTTGGAAAGCTGGTGGCCACAAATGGGTGGGTAAGTGCAGTCCTCAAGTACGTGGGGTGCTTGGAATTGCTAACCCTAACCCTCGCCCTGGAAATATCACCCCATTCAAATCAATGGGCATTTGTGGGCGAGTGTTGTAGCTCTGGAATGCAAGGTCACACAGGCTCGTGCCTGGTACCGTTGGAAAGCTGGTGGCCACAAATGGGGGGGTAGGTGCAGTCCTCAAGTACGTGGGGTGCTTGGAATGGCGAACCCTTAACCTCGCCCTGGACATTTCGCCCCATTCAAACCAATGGGCATTTGTGGGTGAGTGTTGTAGCTCTGGAACGCAAGGTCCCACAGGCTCGTGCCTGGTACCGTTGGAAAGCTGGTGGCCACAAATGGTGGGGTAGGTGCAGTCCTCGAATACGTAGGGTATTTGGAATGGCTAACCCTAACCCTCGCCCTGGAAATATCATCCCATTCAAATCAATGGGCATTTTTGGTAGTTCTGGAATGCAAGTTCACACAGGCTCGTGCCTGGTACCGTTGGAAAGCTGGTGGCCACAAATGGGGGGGTAAGGGCAGTCCTCAAGTACGTGGGGTGCTTGGAATTGCTAACCCTAACCCTCGCCCTGGAAATATCACCCCATTCAAACCAATGGGCATTTTTGGTAGCTCTGGAATGCAACGTCACACAGGCTCGTGCCTGGTACCGTTGGAAAGCTGGTGGCCACAAATGGGGGGGTAAGTGCAGTCCTCAAGTACGTGGGGTGCTTGGAATTGCTAACCCTAACCCTCGCCCTGGAAATATCACCCCATTCAAATCAATGGGCATTTGTGGGCGAGTGTTGTAGCTCTGGAACGCAAGGTCCCACAGGCTCGTGCTTGGTACCGTTGAAAAGCTGGTGGCCAAAAATGGGGGGGTAGGTGCAGTCCTCAGGTACGTGGGGTGCTTGGAATTGCTAACCCTAACCCTCGCCTTGGAAATATCACCCCATTCAAATCAATGGGCATTTGTGGGCGAGTGTTGTAGGTCTGGAACGCAAGGTCCCACAGGCTCGTGCTTGGTACCGTTGAAAAGCTGGTGGCCACAAATGGGGGGGTAGGTGCAGTCCTCAAGTACGTGGGGTGCTTGGAATTGCTAACCCTAACCCTCGCCCTGGAAATATCACCCCATTCAAATCAATGGGCATTTGTGGGCGAGTGTTGTAGCTCTGGAACGCAAGGTCCCACAGGCTCGTGCCTGGTACCGTTGAAAAGCTGGTGGCCACAAATGGGGGGGCAGGTGCAGTCTTCAAGTACGTGGGGTGCTTGGAATTTCTAACCCTTACCCTCGCCCTGGAAATATTACCCCATTCAAATCAATGGGCATTTTTGGTAGCCCTGGAATGCAAGGTCCCACAGGCTCGTGCCTGGTACCGTTGGAAAGCTGGTGGCCACAAATGGGGTGGTCGGTGCAGTCCTCGAATACGTGGCGTGCTTGGAATGGCTAACCCTAACCCTCGCCCTTGAAATATCGCCCCATTCAAACCAATGGGCATTTTTGGAAGCTCTGGAATGCAAGGTCACACAGGCTCGTGCCTGGTACCGTTGGAAAGCTGGTGGCCACAAATGGGGGGGTAAGTGCAGTCCTCAAGTACGTGGGGTGCTTGGAATTGCTAACCCTAACCCTCGCCCTGGAAATATCACCCCATTAAAACCAATGGGCATTTGTGGGTGAGTGTTGTAGCTCTGGAACGCAGGGTCCCACAGGCTCGTGCCTGGTACCGTTGGAAAGCTGGTGGCCACAAATGGGGGGGTAGGTGCAGTCTTCAAGTACGTGGGGTGCTTGGAATTGCTAACCCTAACCCTCGCCCTGGAAATATTCCCCCTTTCAAATCAATGGGCATTTGTGGGCGAGTGATGTAGCTCTGGAACGCAAGGTCCCACTGGCTCGTGCTTGGTTCCGTTGAAAAGCTGGTGGCCACAAATGGGGGGGTAGGTGCAGTCGTCAAGTACGTGGGGTGCTTGGAATGGCTAACCCTAACCCTCGCCCTGGAAATATCACCCCATTCAAATCAATGGGCATTTGTGGGCGAGTGTTGTAGCTCTGGAACACAAGGTCCCACAGGCTCGTGCTTAGGACCGTTGAAAAGCTGGTGGCCACAAATGGGGGGGTGGGTGCAGTCCTCGAATACGTGGGGTGCTTGGAATGGCTAACCCTAACCCTCGCCCTGGAAATATCGCCCCATTCAAACCAATGGGCATTTTTTGTAGATCTGGAATGCAAGGTCACACATGCTCGTTCCTGGTACCGTTGGAAAGCTGGTGGCCACAAATGGGGGGGTAAGTGCAGTCCTCAAGTACGTGGGGTGCTTGGAATTGCTAACCCTAACCCTCGCCCTGGAAATATCGCCCCATTATAATCAATGGGCATTTGTGGGTGAGTGTTGTAGCTCTGGAACGCAAGGTCCCACAGGCTCGTGCCTGGTACCGTTGGAAAGCTGATGGCCTCAAATGGGGGGGCAGGTGCAGTCCTCAAGTACGTGGGGTTCTTGGAATGACTAACCCTAACCCTCGCCCTGGAAATATCACCCCATTCAAATCAATGGGCATTTGTGGGCGAGTGTTGTAGCTCTGGAACGCAAGGTCCCACAGGCTCGTGCTTGGTTCCGTTGGAAAGCTGGTGGCCACAAATGGGGGGGTAGGTGCAGTCCTCAAGTACGTGGGGTGCTTGGAATTGCTAACCCTAACCCTCGTCCTGGAAATATTCCCCCTTTCAAATCAATGGGCATTTGTGGGCGAGTGGCTCTGAAACGCAAGGTCCCACAGGCTCGTGCTTGGTACCGTTGAAAACTGGTGGCCACAAATGGGGGGGTGGTGCAGTCCTCGAATACGTGGGGTGCGTGGAATGGCTAACCCTAACCCTCGCCCTGGAAATATCGCCCCATTCAAATCAATGGGCATTTGTGGGCGAGTGTTGCAGCTCTGGAACGCAAGGTCCCACAGGCTCGCGCTTGGTACCGTTGGAAAGCTGGTGGCCACAAATGGGGGGGTAGGTGCAGTCCTCGAATACGTGGGGTGCTTGGAATGGCTAACCCTAACCCTCGCCCTGGAAATATCGCCCCATTCAAACCAATGGGCATTTTTGGTAGCTCTGGAATGCAAGGTCACACAGCCTTGTGCCTGGTACCATTGGAAAGCTGGTATCCACAAATGGGGGGGTAGGTGCAGTCCTCAAGTACGTGGGGTGCTTGGAATTGCTAACCCTAACCCTCGCCCTGGAAATATCACCCCATTCAAATCAATGGGCATTTGTGGGCGAGTGTTGTAGCTCTGGAATGCAAGGTCACACATTCTTGTGCCTGGTACCGTTGGAGAGCTGGTGGCAAAAAATGGGGGGGTAGGTGCAGTCCTCAAGTACGTGGGGTGCTTGGAATGGCGAACCCTAACCCTCGCCCTGGAAATATCACCCCATTCAAATCAATGGGAATTTGTGGGCGAGTGTGTTAGCTCTGGAACACAAGGTCCCACAGGCTCGTGCTTGGGACCGTTGATAAGCTGGTGGCCACAAATGGGGGGTTGGGTGCAGTCCTCGAATACGTGGGGTGCTTGGAATGGCTAACCCTAACCCTCGCCCTTTAAATATCGCCCCATTCAAACCAATGGGCATTTTTGGTAGCTCTGGAATGCAAGGTCACACAGGCTCGTGCCTGGTACCGTTGGAAAGCTGGTGGCCACAAATGGGGGGGTATGTGCAGTCCTCAAGTACGTGGGGTGCTTGGAATTGCTAACCCTAACCCTCGCCCAGGAAATATCACCCCATTCTAATCAATGGGCATTTGTGGGCGAGTGTTGTAGCTCTGGAACGCAAGGTCCCAAAGGCTCGTGCTTGGTACCGTTGAAAAGCTGGTGGCCACAAATGGGGGGGTAGGTGCAGTCCTCAAGTATGTGGGGTGCTTGGAACTGTGAACCCTTACCCTCGCCCTGGAAATTTCGCCCAATGGGCATTTGTGGGCGAGTGTTGTAGCTCTGGAACGCAAGGTCCCACAGGCTCGTGCTTGGGACCGTTGAAAAGCTGGTGGCCACAAATGGGGCGGCAGGTGCAGTCCTCAAGTACGTGGGGTGCTTGGAATGGCTAACCCTAACCCTCGTCCTGGAAATATCGCCCCATTCAAACCAATGGGCATTTTTGGTAGCTCTGGAATGCAAGGTCACACAGGCTCGTGCCTGGTACCGTTGGAAAGCTGGTGGCCACAAATGGGGGGGTAGGTGCAGTCCTCAAGTACGTGGGGTGCTTGGAATTGCTAACCCTAACCCTCGCCCTGGAAATATCACCCCATTTAAATCAATGGGCATTTGTGGGCGAGTGTTGTAGCTCTGGAACGCAAGGTCCCACAGGCTCGTGCTTGGTTCCGTTGAAAATCTGGTGGCCACAAATGGGGGGGTAGGTGCAGTCGTCAAGTCCGTAGGGTGCTTGGAATTGCTAACCCTAACCCTCGCCCTGGAAATATCACCCCATTCAAATCAATGAGCATTTGTGGGCGAGTGTTGTAGCTCTGGAACACAAGGTCCCACAGGCTCGTGCTTGACACCGTTGAATAGCTGGTGGCCACAAATGGGGGGGTGGGTGCAGTCCTCGAATACGTGGGGTGCTTGGAATTGCTAACCCTAACCCTCGCCCTGGAAATGTCGCCCCATTAAAACCAATGGGCATATTTGGTAGCTCTGGAATGCAAGGTCACACAGGCTCGTGCTTGGTACCGTTGGAAAGCTGGTGGCCACAAATGGGGGGGTAGGTGCAGTCCTCAAGTACGTGGGGTGCTTGGAATTGCTAACCCTAACCCTCGCCCTGGAAATATCACCCCGTTCAAATCAATGGGCATTTGTGGGCGAGTGTTGTAGCTCTGGAACGCAAGGTCCCACAGGCTCGTGCTAGGTACCGTTGAAAAGCTGGTGGCCACAAATGGCGGGGTAGGTGCAGTCCTCAAGTTCGTGGGGTGCTTGGAATGGCTAACCCTAACCCTCGCCCTGGAAATATCGCCCCATTCAAACCAATGGGCATTTTTGGTAGCTCTGGAACGCAAGGTCCCACAGGCTCGTGCTTGGTACCGTTGAAAAGCTGGTGGCCACAAATGGGGGGGTAGGTGCAGTCCTCAAGTATGTGGGGGACTTGGAATGGCGAACCCTTACCCTCGCCCTGGAAAAATCGCCCCATTCAAACCAATGGGCATTTTTGGTAGCTCTGTAACGCAAGGTCCCACAGGCTCGTGCTTGGTACCGTTGAAAAGCTGGTGGCCACAAATGGGGGGGTAGGTGCAGTCCTCGAATATGTGGGGTGCTTGGAATGGCTAACCCTAACCCTCGCCCTGGAAATATCGCCCCATTCAAACCAATGGGCATTGTTGGTAGCTCTGGAATGCAAGGTCCCACAGGCTCGTGCCTGGTACCGTTGGAAAGCTGGTGGCCACAAATGGGGGGGTGTTTGCAGTCCTCAAGTACGTGGGGTGCTTGGAATTGCTAACCCTGACCCTCGCCCTGGAAATATCACCCCATTCAAATCAATGGGCATTTGTGGGCGAGTGTTGTAGCTCTGGAACGCAAGGTTCCACAGGCTCGTGCTTGGTACCGTTGAAAAGCTGGTGGCCACAAATGGGGGGGTAGGTGCAGTCCTCGAATTCGTGGGGTGCTTGGAATGGCTAACCCTAACCCTCGCCCTGGAAATATCGCCCCATTCAAACCAATGGGCATTTTTGGTAGCTCCGGAATGCAAGGTCACAAAGGTTCATGCCTGGTACCGTAGGAAAGCTGGTGGCCACAAATGGGGGGTAAAGTGCAGTCCTCAAGTATGTGGGGTGCTTGGAATTGCAAACGCTAACCCTCGCCCTGGAAATATCACCCCATTCAAATCAATTGGCATTTGTGGGTGAGTGTTGTAGCTCTGGAACGCAAGGTTCCACAGGCTCGTGCCTGGAACCGTTGGAAAGCTGGTGGCCACAAATAGGGGGGTAGGTGCAGTCCTCAAGTACGTGGGGTGCTTGGAATTGCTAACCCTAACCCTCGCCCTGGAAATATCACCCCATTCAAATCAATGGGCATTTGTGGGCGAGTGTTGTAGCTCTGGAACGCAAGGTCCCACAGGCTCGTGCTTGGTACCGTTGAAAAGCTGGTGGCCAAAAATGGGGGGGTAGGTGCAGTCCTCAGGTACGTGGGGTGCTTGGAATTGCTAACCCTAACCCTCGCCTTGGAAATATCACCCCATTCAAATCAATGGGCATTTGTGGGCGAGTGTTGTAGGTCTGGAACGCAAGGTCCCACAGGCTCGTGCTTGGTACCGTTGAAAAGCTGGTGGCCACAAATGGGGGGGTAGGTGCAATCCTCAAGTACGTGGGGTGCTTGGAATTGCTAACCCTAACCCTCGCCCTGGAAATATCACCCCATTCAAATCAATGGGCATTTGTGGGCGAGTGTTGTAGCTCTGGAACGCAAGGTCCCACAGGCTCGTGCCTGGTACCGTTGAAAAGCTGGTGGCCACAAATGGGGGGGCAGGTGCAGTCTTCAAGTACGTGGGGTGCTTGGAATTTCTAACCCTTACCCTCGCCCTGGAAATATTACCCCATTCAAATCAATGGGCATTTTTGGTAGCCCTGGAATGCAAGGTCCCACAGGCTCGTGCCTGGTACCGTTGGAAAGCTGGTGGCCACAAATGGGGTGGTCGGTGCAGTCCTCGAATACGTGGCGTGCTTGGAATGGCTAACCCTAACCCTCGCCCTTGAAATATCGCCCCATTCAAACCAATGGGCATTTTTGAAAGCTCTGGAATGCAAGGTCACACAGGCTCGTGCCTGGTACCGTTGGAAAGCTGGTGGCCACAAATGGGGGGGTAAGTGCAGTCCTCAAGCACGTGGGGTGCTTGGAATTGCTAACCCTAACCCTCGCCCTGGAAATATCACCCCATTAAAACCAATGGGCATTTGTGGGTGAGTGTTGTAGCTCTGGAACGCAGGGTCCCACAGGCTCGTGCCTGGTACCGTTGGAAAGCTGGTGGCCACAAATGGGGGGGTAGGTGCAGTCTTCAAGTACGTGGGGTGCTTGGAATTGCTAACCCTAACCCTCGCCCTGGAAATATTCCCCCTTTCAAATCAATGGGCATTTGTGGGCGAGTGATGTAGCTCTGGAACGCAAGGTCCCACTGGCTCGTGCTTGGTTCCGTTGAAAAGCTGGTGGCCACAAATGGGGGGGTAGGTGCAGTCGTCAAGTACGTGGGGTGCTTGGAATGGCTAACCCTAACCCTCGCCCTGGAAATATCACCCCATTCAAATCAATGGGCATTTGTGGGCGAGTGTTGTAGCTCTGGAACACAAGGTCCCACAGGCTCGTGCTTAGGACCGTTGAAAAGCTGGTGGCCACAAATGGGGGGGTGGGTGCAGTCCTCGAATACGTGGGGTGCTTGGAATGGCTAACCCTAACCCTCGCCCTGGAAATATCGCCCCATTCAAACCAATGGGCATTTTTGGTAGCTCTGGAATGCAAGGTCACACATGCTCGTTCCTGGTACCGTTGGAAAGCTGGTGGCCACAAATGGGGGGGTAAGTGCAGTCCTCAAGTACGTGGGGTGCTTGGAATTGCTAACCCTAACCCTCGCCCTGGAAATATCGCCCCATTCAAATCAATGGGCATTTGTGGGCGAGTGTTGTAGCTCTGGAACGCAAGGTCCAACAGGCTCGTGCTTGGTACCGTTGAAAAGCTGGTGGCAACAAATGGGGGGGCAGGTGCAGTCCTCAAGTACGTGGGGTGCTTGGAATCACTAACCCTAACCCTCGCCCTGGAAATATCACCCCATTCAAATCAATGGGCATTTGTGGGCGAGTGTTGTAACTCTGGAACGCAAGGTCCCACAGGCTCGCGCTTGGTACCGTTGAAAAGCTGGTGGCCACAAATGGGGTGGTAGGTGCAGTCCTCGAATACGTAGGGTGTTTGGAATGGCTAACCCTAACCCTCGCCCTGGAAATGTCGCCGCATTCAAATCAATGGGCATTTGTGGGCGAGTGTCCTAGCTCTGGAACACAAGGTCCCACAGGCTCGTGCTTGGTACCGTTGAAAAGCTGGTGGCCACAAATGGGGGGTGGGTGCAGTCCTCGAATAAGTGGGGTGCTTGGAATGGCTAACCCTAACCCTCGCCCTGGAAATATCACCCCATTCAAACCAATGGGCATTTTTGGTAGCTCTGGAATGCAAGGTCACACAGGCTCGTGCCTGGTACCGTTGGAAAGCTGGTGGCCACAAATGGGGGGGTAGGTGCAGTCCTCAAGTATGTGGGGTGCTTGGAATGGCGAACCCTTACCCCTCGCCCTGGAAATTTCGCCCCATTCAAATCAATGGGCATTTGTGGGTGAGTGTTGTAGCTCTGGAACGCAAGGTCCCACAGGCTCGTGCCTGGTACCGTTGGAAAGCTGGTGGCCACAAATGGGGGGGTAGGTGCAGTCCTCAAGTACGTGGGGTGCTTGGAATTGCTAACCCTAACCCTCGCCCTGGAAATATCACCCCATTCAAATCAATGGGCATTTGTGGGTGAGTGTTCTAGCTCTGGAACGCAAGGTCCCACAGGCTCGCACTTGGTTCCGTTGAAAAGCTGGTGGCCACAAATGGGGGGGTTGGTGCAGTCCTCGAATACGTAGGGTGTTTGGAATGGCTAACCCTAACCCTCGCCCTGGAAATTTCGCCCCATTCAAACCAATGGGCATTTGTGGTAGCTCTGGAATGCAAGGTCACACAGGCTCGTGCCTGGTACCGTTGGAAAGCTGGTGGCCACAAATGGGACGGTAAGTGCAGTCCTCAAGAACGTGGGGTGCTTGGAATTGCAAACCCTAACCCTCGCCCTGGAAATATCACCCCATTCAAATCAATGGGCATTTGTGGGCGAGTGTTGTAGCTCTGGAACGCAAGGTCCCACAGGCTCGTGCTTGGTACCGTTTAAAAGCTGGTGGGCACAAATGGGGGGGTAGGTGCAGTCCTCAAGTATGTGGGGTGCTTGGAATGGCGAACCCTTACCCTCGCCCTGGAAATTTCGCCCCATTCAAACCAATGGGCATTTGTGGGTGAGTGTTGTAGCTCTGGAACGCAAGGTCCCACAGGCTCGTGCCTGGTACCGTTGGAAAGCTGGTGGCCACAAATGGGGGGGTGTTTGCAGTCCTCAAGTACGTGGGGTGCTTGGAATTGCTATCCCTAACCCTCGCCCTGGAAATATCACCCCATTCAAATCAATGGGCATTTGTGGGCGAGTGTTGTAGCTCTGGAACGCAAGGTCCCACAGGCTCGTGCCTGGTACCATTGAAAAGCTGGTGGCAACAAATGGGGGGGTAGGTGCAGTCCTCAAGTACGTGGGTTGCCTGGAATGGCGAACCGTAACCCTCGCCCTGGAAATTTCGCCCCATTCAAACCAATGGGCATTTGTTGGCGAGTGTTGTAGCTCTGGAACGCAAGGTCCCACAGGCTCGTGCTTGGTACCGTTGAAAAGCTGGTGGCCACAAATGGGGGGGTAGGTGCAGTCCTCGAATACGTGGGGTGCTTGGAATGGCTAACCCTAACCCTCGCCCTGGAAATATCGCCCCATTCAAACCAATGGGCATTTTTGGTAGCTCTGGAATGCAAGGTCACACAGGCTCGTGCCTGGTACCGTTGGAAAGCTGGTGGCCACAAATGGGGGGGTAGGTGCAGTCCCCAAGTACGTGGGGTGCTTGGAATGGCGAACCCTAAACCTCGCCCTGGACATTTCGCCCCATTCAAAAAATGGGCATTTGTGGGTGAGTGTTGTAGCTCTGGAACGCAAGGTCCCACAGGCTCGTGCCTGGTACCGTTGGAAAGCTGGTGGCCACAAATGGGGGGGTAGGTGCAGTCCTCAAGTACGTGGGGTGCTTGGAATTGCTAACCCTAACCCTCGCCCTGGAAATATTCCCCCATTCAAATCAATGGGCATTTGTGGGCGAGTGTTGTAGCTCTGGAACGCAAGGTCCCACAGGCTCGTGCTTGGTACCGTTGAAAAGCTGGTGGCCACAAATGGGGGGGTAGGTGAAGTCCTCAAGGACGTGAGGTGCTTGGAATGGCGAACCCTAACCCTCGCCCTTGACATTTAGCCCCATTCAAACCAATGGGCATTTGTGGGTGAGTCTTGTAGCTCTGGAACGCAAGTTCCCACATGCTCGTGCCTGGTACCGTTGGAAAGCTGGTGGCCACAAATGGGGGGGTAGGTGCAGTCCTCAAGTACGTGGGGTGCTTGGAATGGCTAACCCTAACCCTCGCCCTGGAAATTTCGCCCCATTCAAACCAATGGGCATTTGTGGGTGAGTGTTGTAGCTCTGGAACGCAAGGTCCCACAGGCTCGTGCTTGGTACCGTTGGAAAGCTGGTGGCCACAAATGGGGGGGTAGGTGCAGTCCTCAAGTATGTGGGGTGCTTGGAATGGCGAACCCTTACCCTCGCCCTGGAAATATCACCCCATTCAAATCAATGGGCATTTGTGGGCGAGTGTTGTAGCTCTGGAACGCAAGGTCCCACAGGCTCGTGCCTGGTTCCGTTGAAAAGCTGGTGGCCACAAATGGGGGGGGCATGTGCAGTCCTCAAGTTCGTGGGGTGCTTGGATTGGCTAACCCTAACCCTCGCCCTGGAAATATCGCCCCATTCAAACCAATGGGCATTTTTGGTAGCTCTGGAATGCAAGGTCACACAGGCTCGTGCCTGGTACCGTTGGAAAGCTGGTGGCCACAAATGGGGGGGTAGGTGCAGTCGTCAAGTACGTGGGGTGTTTGGAATGGCTCACCCTAACCCTCGCCCTGGAAATATCACCCCATTCAAATCAATGGGCATTTGTGGGCGAGTGTTCTAGCTCTGGAACACAAGGTCCCACAGGCTCGTGCTTGGTACCGTTGAAAAGCTGGTGGCCACAAATGGGGGGTGGGTGCAGTCCTCGAATAAGTGGGGTGCTTGGAATGGCTAACCCTAACCCTCGCCCTGGAAATATCACCCCATTCAAACCAATGGGCATTTTTGGTAGCTCTGGAATGCAAGGTCACACAGGCTCGTGCCTGGTACTGTTGGAAAGCTGGTGGCCACAAATGGGGGGGTAGGTGCAGTCCTCAAGTATGTGGGGTGCTTGGAATGGCGAACCCTTACCCTCGCCCTGGAAATTTCGCCCCATTCAAACCAATGGGCATTTTTGGGTGAGTGTTGTAGCTCTGGAACGCAAGGTCCCACAGGCTCGTGCCTGGTACCGTTGGAAAGCTGGTGGCCACATATGGGGGGTTGGTGCAGTCCTCAAGTACGTGGGGTGCTTGGAATTGCTAACCCTAACCCTCGCCCTGGAAATATCATCCCATTCAAATCAATGGGCATTTGTGGGCGAGTGTTGTAGCCCTGGAACGCAAGGTCCCACAGGCTCGTGCTTGGTACCGTTGAAAAGCTGGTGGCCACAAATGGGGGGGTAGGTGCAGTCCTGAAGTATGTGGGGTGCTTGGAATGGCGAACCCTAACCCTCGCCCTGGAAATTTCGCCCCATTCAAATCAATGGGCATTTGTGGGTGAGTGTTGTAGCTCTGGAACGCAAGGTCCCACAGGCTCGTGCCTGGTACCGTTGGAAAGCTGGTGGCCACAAATGGGGGGGTAGGTGCAGTCCTCAAGTACGTGGGGTGCTTGGAATTGCTAACCCTAACCCTCGCCCTGGAAATATCACCCCATTCAAATCAATGGGCATTTGTGGGTGAGTGTTCTAGCTCTGGAACGCAAGGTCCCACAGGCTCGCACTTGGTACCGTTGAAAAGCTGGTGGCCACAAATGGGGGGGCAGGTGCAGTCCTCGAATACGTAGGGTGTTTGGAATGGCTAACCCTAACCCTCGCCCTGGAAATTTCGCCCCATTCAAACCAATGGGCATTTGTGGTAGCTCTGGAATGCAAGGTCACACAGGCTCGTGCCTGGTACCGTTGGAAAGCTGGTGGCCACAAATGGGACGGTAAGTGCAGTCCTCAAGTACGTGGGTTGCCTGGAATTGCGAACCGTAACCCTCGCCCTGGAAATATCACCCCATTCAAATCAATGGGCATTTGTGGGCGAGTGTTGTAGCTCTGGAATGCAAGGTCCCACAGGCTCGTGC
>JAMOIN010000064.1:0-24939 GCA_024666655.1 Dascyllus trimaculatus
ACAGGGTCTGCTGGGGAGCGGTGTGAACAGGCTCTGATGGAGATCTAGGCGGGCTTTGCTGCGGTGTGCGGGGCTGCTGGCGAGCCGTGTAGACAGGCTCTGCTGGGGAGCGGTTTGAAATGGCTCTGATTGAGAGCCAGGCGGGCTGTGGTGCTGTGGGCCCCCGTGTGCTGTGCTGGGGAGCCCGGTGAGCTTGGCTGGGGAGCCCGGTGTCCTGGGCTGTGCATCTGGGGAGCCGTGTGGACAGGCTCTGCTGGGGAGCCGTGTGGACAGGCTCTGCAGGGGAGAGGTGTGAAAAGGCTCTGATGGAGAGCCAGGCGGGCTGTGGTTCTGGGGGGCCCCATGTGCTGTCCTGGGGAACCCGGTGAGTTTGGCTGGGGAGCCCGGTGTTCTGGGCTGTGGTGCTGGGGAGCCGTGTAGACAGGCTCTGCTCGGAGCGGTGTAAAGAGGATCTGATGGAGAGCCAGGCGGGCTGTGGTGCTGGGGGCCCCCATGTGGTGTGCTGGAGGCCACAGTGAGCTGGGCTGGGGAGCACGGTGTGCTGGGCTGTGGTGCTGGGGTGCTGTGTGGACAGGCTCTGCTGGGGGGTGGTTTGAACAGGCTCTGCTGGAGACCCAGGCGGGCTGTGGTCCTGGGGGGCCCCTTGTTCTGTGCTGGGGACCCTGGTGAGCTGGGCTGGGGAGCCCGGTATGCTGGGCTGTGCTGCTGGGGAGCCGTTTGGACAGGCTCTGCTGGGGAGCGGTGTGAAAAGGCTCTGATGGAGAGCCAGCCGGGCTGTGGTGCTGGGGGGCCCCGTGTGCTGTGCTGGGGAGACCGTTGAGCTGGGCTGGGTAGCCCGGTGTGTTGGGCTTTGGTGCTAGGGAACCGTGTGGACAGGCTCTGCTGGGGAGAGGTTTGAAAAGGCTCTGCTGCATAGCCAGGCGGGCTGTGGTGCTAGGGGGCCCCCGTGTGCTGTGCTGGGGAGCCCTGTGAACTGGGCTGAGGAGCCCGGTGTGCTGGGCTGTGGTTCTGGGGAGCCGTGTTGACAGGCTCTGCTGGCGAGTGGTTTGAACAGGTTCTGCTGGGCAGCGGAGTGAACAGGCTCTGATGGAGAGCCAGGCGGGCTGATGTGCTGGTGGGCCCCGTGTGGTGTGCTGGGGGCCACGGTGAGGTGGGCTGGGGAGCCCGGTGTGTTGGGCTGTGGTGCTGGGGAGCCGTGTCTACAGGCTCTGCTGGCGAGTGGTTTGAACAGGCTCTGCTGGGGAGCTGAGTGAACAGGCTCTGCTGGGTAGCGGTGTGAACTGGCTGTGATGGAGAGCCAGGCGGGCTGTGGTGCTGGGGGGCCCCGTGTGCTGGGCTCTGGTGCTGGGGGGCCCGGTGTCCTGGGCTGTGGTGCTGGGGAGCCGTGTAGACAGGCTCTGCTGGGGAGCCATTCGGGCTGCGGTGCTGGGGGGCCCCGTGTGCTGTGCTGGGGTGCCCGGTGTGCTGGGCTGGGGAGCCCGGTGTGCTGGGCTTTGCTGTTGGGTTGCCTTGTTGACAGGCTCTGCTGGGCAGTGGTTTGAACAGGCTCTGATGGTGAGCCAGGCGGGCTGTGGTGCTGGTGGGCCCCGTGTGCTGTGATGGGGAGCCCGGTGTGCTGGGCTGCGCAGCCCCGTGTGCTGGGCTGTGGTGATGGGGAGCCGTGTAGACAGGCTCTGCTGCCGAGCGGTGTGAACAGGCTCTGATGGAGAGCCAGGTGGGCTGTGGTGGTGGGGGGCCCCGTGTGCTGTGCTGGGGAGCCCGGTGTGCTGGGCTGTGGTGCTGGGGAGCCGTGTGGACAGGCTATGCTGGGGAGCGGTGTGAACAGGCTAAGCTGGAGAGCCAGGCGGGCTGTGGTGTTGGGGGCCCCCGTGTGCTGTGCTGGGGAGCCTGGTGAGCTCGGCTGGGTAGCCCGGTGTGCTGGGCTGTGGTTCTGGGGAGCCCGGTTTGCTGGGCTGTGGTACTGGGGAACCGTGTAGACAGGCTCTGTTGGGGAGCGGTGTGAACAGGCTTTGATGGAGAGCGAGGTGGGCTGTGGTGCTGGGGGGCCCCGTGTGCTCTGCTGGGGAGCCCGGTGTGCTGGGCTGTGGTGCTGGGGAGCGGTGTGGAAAGGCTCTGCTGGGGAGTGGTGTGAACAGGCTCTGATGGAGAGCCAGGCTTGCTGTGGTGCTGGGGGGCCCCGTGTGCTGTGCTGTGGAGCCCGTTGAGCTGGGCTGGGGAGCCCGGTGTGCTGGGCTGTTCTGCTGGGGAGCCGTGTGCACAGGCTCTTCTGGGGAGCGGTGTGGACAGGCTCTGCTGGGGAGTGGTGTGAACAGGCTCTGATGGAGAGCCAGGCTTGCTGTAGTGCTGGCGGGCACCGTGTGTTGTGCTGGGGAGCCCGTTGAGCTGGGCTGGGGAGCCCGGTGTGCTGGGCTCTTCTGCTGGGGAGCCGTGTGCACAGGCTCTTCTGGGGAGCGGTGTGGACAGGCTCTGCTGGACAGCCAGGCGGGTTGTGGTGCTGTGGGCGCCCGTGTGCTGTGTTGGGGAGCCCGTTGAGCTGTGCTGGGTAGCCTGGTGTGCTGGGCTGTGGTGCTGGGGAGCCGTGTGGACAGGCTCTGCTGGGGTGAGGGTTGAACATGCTCTGATTTATAGCCAGGTGGGCTTTGGTGCTGGGGGCCACCGTGTGCTGTGCTGGGGAGCCCGTTGAGCTGGGCTGGGGAGCCCGGTGTGCTGGGCTGTGGTGCTGGGGAGCCGTGTGGACAGGCTCTGGTGGGGAGCGGTGTGAAGAGGCTCTGATGGAGAGCCAGGTGGGCTGTGGTGCTGCGGGCCCTCGTGTGCTGTGCTGGGGAGCCCGGTGAGCTGGGCTGGGGAGCCCGGTGTGCTGGGCTGTGGTGCTGGGGAGCGTTGTGAAATGGCTCTGATGTAGAGACAGGCGGGCTGTAGTGCTGGGGGCCCCCGTGTTCTGTGCTGGGCGGCCCGGTGAGCTGGGCTGAGGAGCCCCGTGTGCTGGGCTGGGGAGCCCGGTGTGCTGGGCTGTGGTGCTTGGGAGCCGTGTGGACAGGCTCTGCTGGGGAGCGGTGTGAACATGCTCTCATGGAGACACAGGCGGGCTGTGGTGCTGGGTGGCCCCGTGTGCTGTGCTGGGGAGCCCGTTGAGCTGGGCTGGGGAGCCCGGTGTGCTGGGCTGTGGTGCTTGGGAGCCGTGTAGACAGGCTCTGCTGGGGAGCCATTCGGGCTGTGGTGCTGGGGGGCCCCGTCTGCTGTGCTGGGGAGCCCGGTGTGCTGGGCTGGGGAGCCCCGTGAGCTGGGCTTTGGTGATGGGGAGCCGTGTAGACAGGCTCTGTTGCGGAGCGGTGTGAAGAGTCTCTGATGGAGAGCCAGGCGGGCTGTGGTGCTGCGAGGCCCCGTGTGCAGTGCTGGGGAGCCCGGTTTGCTGGGCTGTGGTGCTGGGGAGCCGTGTGGACAGGCTCTGCTGGGGAGCGGTGTGAAGAGGCTCTGCTGGAGAGCCAGGCGGGCTGTGGTGCTGCGGGCCCTCGTGTGCTGTGCTGGGGAGCCCGGTGAGCTGGGCTGGGGAGCCCGGTGTGCTGGGCTGCGGTGCTGGGGAGCCGTGTGGACAGGCTCTGGTGGGGAGCGGTGTGAAGAGGCTCTGATGGAGAGCCAGGTGGGCTGTGGTGCTGCGGGCCCTCGTGTGCTGTGCTGGGGAGCCCGGTGAGCTGGGCTGGGGAGCCCGGTGTGCTGGGCTGTGGTGCTGGGGAGCGTTGTGAAATGGCTCTGATGTAGAGAAAGGCGGGCTGTAGTGCTGGGGGCCCCCGTGTTCTGTGCTGGGCGGCCCGGTGAGCTGGGCTGAGGAGCCCCGTGTGCTGGGCTGGGGAGCCCGGTGTGCTGGGCTGTGGTGCTTGGGAGCCGTGTGGACAGGCTCTGCTGGGGAGCGGTGTGAACATGCTCTGATGGAGACACAGGCGGGCTGTGGTGCTGGGTGGCCCCGTGTGCTGTGCTGGGGAGCCCGTTGAGCTGGGCTGGGGAGCCCGGTGTGCTGGGCTGTGGTGCTTGGGAGCCGTGTAGACAGGCTCTGCTGGGGAGCCATTCGGGCTGTGGTGCTGGGGGGCCCCGTCTGCTGTGCTGGGGAGCCCGGTGTGCTGGGCTGGGGAGCCCCGTGAGCTGGGCTTTGGTGATGGGGAGCCGTGTAGACAGGCTCTGTTGCGGAGCGGTGTGAAGAGTCTCTGATGGAGAGCCAGGCGGGCTGTGGTGCTGCGAGGCCCCGTGTGCAGTGCTGGGGAGCCCGGTTTGCTGGGCTGTGGTGCTGGGGAGCCGTGTGGACAGGCTCTGCTGGGGAGCGGTGTGAAAAGGCTCTGATGGAGAGCCAGGCGGGCTGTGGTTCTGGGGGGCCCCACGTGCTGTGCTGGGGAGCCCGGTGAGCTTGGCTGGGGAGCCCGGTGCTCTGGGCTGTGGTGCTGGGGAGTTGTGTAGACAGGCTCTGCTCAGAGCGATGTAAAAAGGCTCTGATGGAGAGCCAGGCGGGTTGTGGTGCTGGGGGCCCCCATGTGCTGTGCTTGGGGCCACGGTGAGGTGGGCTGGGGAGCACGGTGTGCTTGGCTGTGGTGCTGGGGAGCTGTGTGGACAGGCTCTACTGGGGGGTGGTTTAATCAGGCTCTGCTGGAGACCCAGGCGGGCTGTGGTCCTGGGGGGCCCCGGGTTCAGTGCTGGGGACCCTGGTGAGCTTGGCTGGGGAGCGCGGTATGCTGGGCTGTTCTGCTGGGGAGCCGTGTGGACAGGCTCTGCTGGGGAGCGGTGTGAAAAGGCTCTGATGGAGAGCCAGCCGGGCTGTGGTGCTGGGGGCCCCCGTGTGTTGTGCCGGGGAGCCCGGTGAACTGGGCTGGGGAGCCCGGTGTGCTATGCTGTGGTGCTGGTTAGCCGAGTGGACAGGCTCTGCTGGGGAGCGGTTTGAAGAGGCTCTGATGGAGAGCAAGGCGCGCTGTGTTTCTGGGGGCCCCCGTGTGATGTGCTGAGGAGCCCGGTGAGCTGGTCTAGGGATCCCGGTGTGCTGGGCTGTGTTGCTGGGGAGCCGTGTTTTCAGGCTCTGCTGGGGAGCGGTGTGAAATGGCTCTGATGGAGAGCCAGGCGGGCTGTGGTGCTGGGAAGCCGCGTGTGCTGTGCTGGGGAGCCCGGTGAGCTGGGCTGGGGAGCCCGGTGTGGTGGGCTGTGGTGCTGGGGAGCCGTGTGGACAGGCTCGTCTGCGGAGTGGTGTGAACAAGCTCTGATTGAGAGCCAGGCGGGCTGTGATGCTGGGGGCCCCCGTGTGCTGTGCTGCGGAGCCCGTTGAGCTGGGCTGGGGAGCCCGATGTGCTGGGCTGTGGTGCTGGGGAGCCGTGTGGACAGGCGGTGCTGGGGATTGGTTTGAACAGGCTCTGCCGGGGAGCGGATTGAACAGGCTCTGATGGAGAGCCAGGCGGGCTTTGGTGCTGGGAAGCCCCGTGTGCTGTGCTGGGGAGCCCGTTGAGCTGGGCTTTGGAGCCCGATGTGGTGGGCTGTGGTGCTGGGGAGCCGTGTGGACAGGCTCTGCTGGGGAGAGGGTTGAACAGGATCATGATGGAGAGCCAGGCGGGCTGTGGTGCTATGGGGCCCCGTGTGCTGTGCTGGGGATGTCGTTGAGCTTGGCTGGGGAGCCCGGTGTGCTGGGCTGTGGTGCTGGAGAGCCGTGTGGACAGGCTCTGCTCGGGAGTGGTTTGAACAGGCTCTGCTGGAGAGCCAGGCGGGCTGTGTTGCTGGGGGGCCCCGTGTGCTGTGCTGGGGAGCCCGCTGAGCTGGGCAGAGGAGCCCGGTGAGATGGGCTGTAGTGCTGGGTAGCTGTGTAGACAGGCTCTGCTGGCGAGTGGTTTGAACAGGCTCTGCTGGAGAGTCAGGCGGGCTGTGGTGCTGGGGGGCCCCGTGTGCGTTGTTGGGGGCCCCCGTGTGCTGTGCTGGGGAGCCCGTTGAGCTGGGCTGGCTAGCCCGGTGTGCTGGGCTGTGGTGCTTGGGAGCCGTGTGGACAGGCTCTTCTGGGGAGTGGTTTGAACAGGCTCTGATGGAGTGCCAGGCGGGCTGTGGCGCTGGGTGCCCCCGTGTGCTGTGCTGGGGGGCCCGGTTAGCTGTGCTGGGGAGCCCGGTGTGCTGGGCTGTGGTGCTGGGGAACCGTGTAGACAGGCTCTGCGGGGGAGCGGTGTGAAAAGGCTCTGCTGGATAGCCAAGCTGGCTGTGGTCCTGGGGGACCCCGTGTTCTTTGCTGGGGACCCTGGTGAGCTGGGCTGTGCTGCTGGGGAGCCGTGTGGACAGGCTCTGCTGGTGAGCGGTGTGAAAAGGCTCTGATGGAGAACCATCCATGCTGTGGTGCTGGGGGACCCGTGTGCTGTGCTGGGGAGCCCGTTGAGCTGGGCTGGGGAGCCCGGTGTGTTGGGCTTTGGTGCTAGGGAACCGTGTGGAAATGCTCTGCTGGGGAGTGGTTTGAAAAGGCTCTGCTGGATAGCCAGGCGGGCTTTGTTGCTTGGGGCCCCCGTGTGCTGGGCTGGGGAGCCCTGTGAGCTGGGATGAGGAGCCCGGTGTGCTGGGATGTGGTGCTTAGTAGCCGTGTTGACCTGCTCTGCTGGCGAGTGGTTTGAAGAGGCTCTGCTGGGGAACAGAGTGAACAGGCTCTGATGGAGAGCCAGGCGGGCTGTTGTGCTGGGAAGCCCCGTGTGCTGTGCTGGGGGGGCCCCGTGTGCTGTGCTGGGGGGTCCCGTGTGCTGTGCTGGGGAGCCCGGTGTGCTGGGCTGTGGTGCTGGGGAGCCGTGTGGTCAGGCTCTGCTGAGGAGAGTTTTTTACAGGCTCTGATGGAGAGCCAGGCGGGCTGTGGTGCTGGGGAGCTCGGTGAGCTGGGCTGTGGTGCTTGGGAGTCGTGTAGACAGGCTCTGCTCGGAGTGGTGTAAACAGGCTCTGATGGAGAGCCAGGCGGGCTGTGGTGCTGGTGGCCCCCATGTGCTGTGCTGGGGGCCACGGTGAGCTTGGCTGGGGAGCACGGTGTGCTGGGCTGTGGTGATGGGCAGCCGTGTAGACAGGCTCTTCTGCGGAGTGGTTTGAACAGGCTCTGCTGGAGAGCCAGGCGGGCTGTGGTGCTGGGGGGCTCCGTGTGCTGTGCTGGGGGGCACGGTGAGATGGGCTGGGGAGCACGGTGTGCTGGGCCGTGGTGCTGGGGAGCCGTGTTGTCAGGCTCTGCTGGGGAGCGGTGTGAAATGGCTCTGATGGAGACACAGGCGGGCTGTGGTGCTGGGGGGCCCCGTGTGCTGTGCTGGGGAGCCCGTTGAGCTGGGCTTCGGAGCCCGGTGTGTTGGGCTGTGGTGCTGGGGAGCCGTGTGGACAGGCTCTTCTGGAGAGCGGTGTGAAAAAGCTCTGATGGAGAGGCAGGCGGGCTGTAGTGCTGGGGGCCCCCGTGTGCTGTGCTGGGCAGCCCGGTGAGCTGGGCTGTGCTGCTGGGGAGCCGTGTGGACCGGCTATGATGGGGAGTGGTTTGAACAGGCTCTGCTGGAGAGCCAGGCGGGCTGTGGTGCCGGGGGCCTCCGTGTGCTGTGCTGCGGAGCCCGTTGAGCTGGGATGTGGAGCCCGGTGTGCTGGGCTGTGCTGCTGGGGAGCCGTGTGGACAGGCTCTGCTCGGGAGCCGTGTGGACAGTCTCTGCTGGAGAGCCAGGCGGGCTGTGGTGCTGGGGGCCCCCGTGTGCTGTGCTGGGGACCCCGGTGAACTGGGCTGGGGAACCCCGTGTGCTGGGCTGTTGTGCTGTGGTCCCCCGTGTGCTGTGCTGGGGAGCCCGGTGTGCTGGGCTGGGGAGCCCGGTGTGCTGGGCTGTGCTGCTGGGTTGCCGTGTGGACAGGCTCTGCTGGGGAGCGGTGTGAACAGGCTCTGCTGGAGAGCCCGGCGGGCTTTGCTGCGGTGTGCTGGGCCGTGCTGCTGGGGAGCCGTGTAGACATGCTCTGCTGGGGAGCGGTGGGAACAGGCTCTGATGGAGAGCCAGGCGGGTTGTGGTTCTGGGGGGCCCCGTGTGCTGTGCTGGGGAGCCCGGTGAGCTGCGCTGGGGAGCCCGGTATGCTGGGCTGTGGTGCTGGGGAGAGGTGTGGAGAGGCATTGCTGGAGAGTGGTTTGAAAACGATGTGCTGGAGAGCCAGGCGGGCTGTGGTGCTGGGGGGCCCCGTGTGCCGTGCTCGGGAGCCCGGTGAGCTGGGATAGGGAGCCTGGTGTGCTGGGCTGTGGTGCTGGGGAGCGGTGTGAAATGGCTCTGATGGAGAGCCAGGTGGGCTGTGGTGCTGGGGGGTCCCGTGTGCTGTGCTGGGGATCTCGTTGAGCTGGGCTGGGGAGCCCGGTGTGCTGGGCTGTGGTGCTGGGGAGCCGTGTGGACAGGCTCTGCTGGGGAGTGGTTTGAACAGGCTCTGCTCGAGAGCCAGGCGGGCTGTGGTGCTGGGGGGCCCCGTGTGCAGTGCTGGGGAGCCCGGTGAGCTGGGCTGGGGAGCCCGGTGTGCTGGGCTGTGGTGCTGGGGAGCCGCGTAGAAAGGCTCTGCTGAGGAGCGCTGTGACCAAGCTCTGATGGAGAGCCAGGCGGGCTGTGGTGCTGGGGGCCCCCGTGTGCTCTCCTGTGGAGCCCTGTGAGCTTGGCTGGGGAGCCCGGTGTGCTGGGCTGTTGTGCTGGGGAGCCGTGTAGACAGGCTCTGCTGTGGAGGGGTGTGAACAGGCTTTGTTGGAGAGCCAGGCGGGCTATGGTGCTGGGGGGCCCCGTGTGCTGTGCTGGGGAGCCCTGTGAGGTGGGCTGGGGAGCCCAGTGTGCAAGGCTGTGGTGCTTCGGAGCCGTGTGGACTCGCTCTGCTGGGGAGTGGTTTGAAAAGGCTCTGATGGAGAGCCAGGCGGGCTGTGGTGCTGGGGGGGACCGTGTGCTGTCCTGGGGAGCCCGTTGATCTGGGCTGGGGAGCCCAGTGTCCTGGGCTGTGGTGCTGGGGAGCCGTGTGGACAGGCTCTGTTGGGGAGTGGTTTGAACAGGTTCTGATGGAGAGCCAGGCGGGCTGTGGTGCTGGGGAGTCTGTCAGCTGGGCAGAGGAGCCCGGTGTTCTGGGCTGTGGTGCTGGGGAGCCGTGTAGACAGGCTCTGCTGGGGAGCGGTGTGAACAGGCTTTGTTGGAGAGCCAGGCGGGCTATGGTGCTGGTGGGGCCCGTGTGCTGTGCTGGGGAGCCCGGTGACCTGGGCTGGGGAGCCCTGTGAGCTGGGCTGGGGAGCCCAGTGTGCTGGGCTGTGGTGCTTGGGAGCCGTGTGCACTCGCTCTGCTAGGGAGTGGTTTGAATAGGCTCTGATGGTGAGCCAGGCGGGCTGTTGTGCTGGGGAGCCCGGTGAGCTGGGCAGAGGAGCCCGGTGTGCTGGGCTGTGCTGCTGGGGAGCCGTGTAGACAGGCTCTGCTGGGGAGCGGTGTGAAAGGGCTCTGCTGGAGAGCCAGGCGGGCTGTGGTGCTGGGGAGCCGTGTGGACATGCTCTACTGGGGAGTGGTTTGAACAGGCTCTGCTGGAGAGCCAGGCAGGCTGTGGTGCTGGGGGGCCCCGTGTGCTGTGCTGGGGAGCCCGGTGTGCTGGTCTGTGCTGCTGGGGAGCCGTGTGGACAGGCTCTGCTGGAGATCCAGGCGGGCTGTGGTCCTGGGGGCAACCGTGTGCTTTGCTGGGGAGCCCGGTGTGCTTGGCTGTGCTGCTGGGGAGCCGTGTGGACAGGCTCTGCTGGAGAGCCAGGCGGGCTGTGGTGCTGGGGGCCCCCTTGTGCTGTGCTGCGGAGCACGGTGAGCTGGGCTGGGGAGCCCGGTGTACTGGGCTGTGGTCCTGGGGAGCCGTGTGGACAGGCTCTGCTGGGGAGCGGTTTGAACAGGCTCTGCTAGAGAGCCAGGCGGGCTGTGGTGCAGGGGGGCCCCGTGTGGTTTGCTGGGGGCCCCCGTGTGCTGATCTGGGGAGCCCGGTGTGCTGGGCTGTGCTGCTGGTGAGCCGTGTGGACAGGCTCTGCTGCAGAGCTCTGCTGGGGAGCGGTTTGAACAGGCTCTGCTGGAGCGCCAGGCGGGCTGTGGTGCAGGGGGGCCCCGTGTGGTTTGCTGGGGGCCCCCGTGTTCTGTACTGGGGAGCCCGGTGTGCTGGGCTGTGCTGCTGGTGAGCCGTGTGGACAGGCTCTGCTGCAGAGCCTGGCGGGCTGTGGTGCTGGGGCCCTCCGTGTGCTGTGCTGTAGAGCCTGGTGAGCTGGGCTGGGGAGCCTGGTTTGCTGGGCAGTGCTGCTGGGGAGCCGTGCGTACTAGCTCTGCTGGGGAGCTGTGTGAACAGGCTCTGCTGGAGAGGCAGGCAGGCTGTGGTGCTGGGGGCCCCCGTGTGCTGTGCTAGGGAGCCTGTTGAGCTGGGCTGGGGAGCCCGGTTTGCTGGGCTGTGGTGCTGGGGAGCCGTGTGGACAGGCTCTGCTGGGGAGCGGTGTGAAGAGGCTCTGATTGAGAGCCAGGCTGGCTGTGGTGCTGGGGGCCCCCGTGTGCTGAGCTGGGGAGCCCGGTGTGCTGGGCTGTGGTGCTGGGGAGCCGTGTGGACAGGCTCAGCTGGGGAGCGGTGTGAACAGGCTCTGATGGAGAGCCAGGCGGGCTGTGGTGCTGGGTTGTCCCGTGTGCTGTGCTGTGGAGCCCGGTGTGCTGGGCTGTGGTGCTGGGGAGCCGTGCATACTGGCTCTGCTGGGGAGCTGTGTGAACAGGCTCTGCTGGATAGGCAGGCAGGATGTGGTGGTGGGGGCCCCCGTGTGCTGTGCTGGGGAGCCCGGTGTGATGGGTTGTGGTTCTGGGGAGCCGTTTAGACTGGCTCTGCTGGGGAGCGGTGTGAACAGCCTCTGGTGGAGATCCAGGCGGGCTGTTGTGCTGGGGGACCCCGTGTTCTGTGCTGGGGAGCCCGGTGAGCTGGGCTGGGGAGCCCGGTGTGCTGGGCAGTGCTGCTGGTGAGCCGTGTACACAGGCTCTGCTGGGGAGCGGTTTAAACACGCTCTGCCGGAGAGCGAGGCGGGCTGTGGTGCTGGGGGGCCCCGTGTGCTGTGCTGGGGAGCATGGTGAGCTGGGCTGGGGAGCCCGGTGTGCTGGGCTGTGGTGCTGGGGAGCCGTGTGGAAAGGCTCTGCTGGGGAGCGGTGTGAAGAGGCTCTGATGGAGAGCCAGGCTGGCTGTGATCCTGGGTGCCCCCATGTGCTGTGCTGTGGAGCCCGTTGAGCTGGGCTGGGGATTCCGGTGTACTGGGCTGTGGTGCTGGGGAGCCGTGTAGACAGGCTCAGCTGGGGAGCGGTGTGAACAGGCTCTGATGGAGAGCCAGGCGGGCTGTGGTGCTGGGGGGCCCCGTGTGCTGTGCTGGGGGGGCCCGGTGAGCTGGGCTGGGGAGCCCGATGTACTGGGCTGTGCTGCTGGGGAGCCGTGTGGAAAGGTTCTGCTGTGGATTGGTTTGAACAGGCTCTGCTTCAGAGCCAGGCGGGCTGTGGTGCTGGGGATCCCCGTGATCCATGCTGGGGAGCCCGTTGAGCCTGGCTGGGGAGCCCGGTGTGCTGGGCAGTGGTGCTGGGGAGCCGTGTGGACAGGCTCTGCTGGGGAGCGGTGTGAACAGGCCAAGATGGAGAGCCAGGCGGGATGTGGTGCTGGGGGAACCCGTGTTCCATGCTGGGGAGCCCGTTGAGCCTGGCTGGGGAGCCCGGTTTGCTGGGCAGTGGTGCTGGGGAGCCGTGTAGACAGGTTCTGCTGGGGGGCCCCATGTGCTGTCCTGGGGAGCCCTTTTAGCTGGGCTAGGGAGCCCGGTGTGCAGGGCTGTGCTGCTGGGGAGCCGAATGGACAGTCTCTGCTGGGGAGAGGTTTTAACAGGCTCTGATGTAGAGCCAGGCTTGCTGTGGTGTTGGGGGCCCCCGTGTGCTCTCCTGTTGAGCCCGGTGAGCTGGGCTGGGGAGCCCGGTGTGCTGGGCTGTGCTGCTGGGGAGGCGTGTGGACAGGTTCTGCTGCGGAGTGCTGTGATATGGCTCTGATGGAGAGCCAGGCAGGCTGTGGTGCAGGGGGGCCCCGTGTGCTGTGCTGGGGAGCCCGGTGAGCTTGGCCGGGGAGTACGGTGTGCTGGGCTGTGGTGCTGGGGAGCAGTGTAGACAGGCTCTGCTGCGGAGCGGTGTGAAAAGGCTCTGATGGAGGGCCAGGCGGGCTGTGGTGCTGGGGGCCCCCGTGTGCTTTGCTGGGGGGCCCGGTGAGCTGGGCTGGGGAGCCCGGTGTGTTGGGCTGTGGTGCTGGGGAGCCGTGTGGACAGGCTGTGCTGGGGAGTGGTTTGAACCGGCTCTGCTGAGGAGAGTTTTGTACAGGCTCTGATGGAGAGCCAGGCGGTCTGTTGTGCTGGGTAGCCCCGTGTGCTGTGCTGGGGGGGCCCGTGTGCTGTGCTGGGGGGCCCCGTGTGCTGTGCTGGGGATCCCGTTGAGCTGGTCTGGGGAGCCCGGTGTGCTGGGCTGTGGTGCTCGGGAGCCGTGTGGACATGCTCTGCTGGGGAGAGGGTTGAAAAGGCTCTGATGGAGAGCCAGGCGGGCTGTGGTGCTGGGGGGCCCCTTGTGCTGTGCTGGGGAGCCCGGTGAGCTTGGCTGGGGAGCCCGGTGTGCTGGGCTGTGCTGCTGGGGAGCTGTGTGGACAGGCTCTGCTTTGGAGTGGTTTGAACAGGGTCTGCTGGAGAGCAACGCGGGCTGTGGTGCTGGGGGCCCCCGTGTGCTGTGCTTGGGGTCCCCGTGTGCTGTGCTGGGGAGCCCGTTGAGCTGGGCTGGGGGGCCCGGTGTGCTTGGCTGTGGTGCTGGGGAGCCGCGTGGACAGGCTCTGCTGGGGAGTGGTGTGAACAGGCTCTTCTGGATAGCCAGGCGGGCTGTGTTGCTGGGAAGCCCCGTGAGTTGTGCTGTGGGGCCCCGTGTGCTGTGCTGGGGAGCCCGGTGAGCTGGGAAGAGTAGCCCGGTTAGCTGGGCTGTGGTGCTGGGGAGCCCGGTGTGCTTGGCTGATGTGCTGGGGAACCGTGTAGACAGGCTCTGCTGGGGAGCCGTGTAGACAGGCTCTGCTGGGAAGCGGTGTGAACAGGCTCTGATGGAGAGCCAGGCGGACTGTGGTGCTGGGGGCCCCCGTGTGTTCTGCTACGGAGCCCGGTGAGCAGGGCTGGGGAGCCCGGTGTGCTGGGCTGTGGTATTGGGGAGCCGTGTGGATCGGCTCTGCTGGGGAGTGGTTTGAAAAGGCTCTGCTGGACAGCCAGGCGGGCTGTTTTGCTGGGGGGCCCCGTGTGCTGTGCTGGGGAGCCCGGTGTGCTGGGCTGTGGTGCTGGGGAGCCGTGTGGACAGGCTCTGCTGGGGAGCGGTGTGAACTGGCTCTGCTGGAGAGCAAGACGGGCTGTGGTGCTGGGGGGCCCCGTGTGCTATGCTGGGGAGCCCGTTGAGCTGGGCTGGGGAGCCCGGTGTGCTGGGCTGTGGTGCTGGCGAACCGTGTAGACAGGCTCTGCTGGGGGGCGCCGTTTGCTGTGCTGGGGAGCCCGGTGAGCTGGGCTGGGGAGCCCGGTGTGCTGGGCTGTGGTGCTGGGGAGCCGTGTGGACTGTCTCTGATGGAGAGCCAGGCGGGCTGTGGTGCTGGTTGGCCCCGGTTGCTGTGCTGGGGAGCCCGGTGAGCTGGGCTTGGGAGGCCAGTGTGCTGGGCTGTGCTGCTGGGGAGCCGTGTCGACCGGCTCTGCTTGGGAATGGTTTGAACAGGCTCTGCTGGAGAGCCAGGCGGGCTGTGGTGCTGGGGGCCCCCGTGTCCAGTGATGGGGAGCCCGGTAAGCAGGGCTGGGGAGCCCGGTTAGCTGGACTGTGCTGCTGGGGAGCCGTGTACACAGGCTCTGCTGGGGAGTGGTTTCAACAGACTCTGCTGGAGAGCCAGGCGGGCTGTGGTGCTGGGGGGCCCCGTGTGCCTTGCTGGGGAGCCCGGTGAGATCGGCTGGGGAGCCCGGTGTGCTGGGCTGTGCTGCTGGTGAGCCGTGTGGACAGGCTCTCTAGGGGACTGTTTTTAACAGGCTCTGCTGGGGAGCGGAGTGAACAGGCTCAGATGGAGAGCCAGGCGGGCTGTGGTGCTGGGGGGCCCGGTGTGCTGTTCTGGGGAGCCCGGTGAGCTGGGCTGGGGATCCTGGTGTGCTGGGCTGTGGTGCTGGGGAGCCGTGTAGACAGGCTGTGCTGGGGAGCGGTGTGAACAGTCTCTGCTGGGGAGCGGTGTGAACAGTCTCTGATGGAGAGCCAGGCGGGCTGTGGTGCTGGGGGGCCCGGTGTTCTGTTCTGGGGAGCCCGGTGTGTTGGGCTGTGGTGCTGGGGAGTCGTGTGGACAGGCTCTGCTGGGGAGCGGTGTGAACAGGCTCTGCTGGGAAGAGGGTTGAACAGGCCCTGATGGAGAGCAAGGCGGGCTGTGGTGCTGGGGGGCCCCGTGTGCTGTGCTTGATAGCCCGGTGTGCTGGTCTGTGGTGCTGGGGAGCCGTGTGGACAGGCTCTGCTGGGGAGCCGTGTGGACAGGCTCTGCTGGAGAGCCAGGCGGGCTGTGCTGCGGTGTGCTGGGCTGTGGTGCTGGGGAGCGGTGTGGACAGGCTCTACTGGGGAGCGTTGTGAAAAGGTTCTGATGGAAAGCCAGGCGGGCTGTGGTGCTGGGGGGCCCCGTGTGCTGTGCTGGGGAGCCCGGTGAGCAGGGCTGGGTAGCACGGTGTGCTGGGCTGTGGTGCTGGGGAGCAGTGTGGAAAGGCTCTGCTGTGGAGTGGTTTGAACAGGCTCTGCTGGAGACCAACGCGGGCTGTGGTGTTGGGGGCCCCCGTGTGCTGCGCTGGGGAGCCCGGTGAGCTGGGCTGGGGAGCCCGGTATGCTTGGCTGTGGTGCTGGATTGCCGTGTGGACAGGCTCTGCTGGGGAGTGGTTTGAACAGGCTCTGATGGAGAGCCATGCGGGCTCATGTGCTGGGCGGCCCCGTGTGCTGTGCTGGGGAGCCCGGTGTGCTGGGCTGGGGAGGCCCGTGTGCTGGGCTGTGGTGCTGGGGAGCCCGGTGTGCTGGGCTGGGGAGCCCGGTGTGCTGGGCTGTGGTGCTGGGGAGCCGTGTGGACAGACTCTGCTGGGGAGCGGTGTGAAAAGGCTAAGCTGGAGAGCCAGGCGGGCTGTGGTGCTGGGGGGCCCCGTGTGCTGTGCTGGGGAGCCCGGTGTGCTGGGCTGTTCATCTGGGGAGCCGTGTGGACAATCTCTTCTGGGGAGCGGTGTGGACAGGCTCTGATGGAGAGCCAGGTGGGCTGTGGTGCTGGGGAGCCCGTTGAGCTGGGCTGGGGAGCCCGGTGTGCTGGGCTGTGGTGCTGGGGAATTGTTTGAACAGGCTCAGCTGTGGAGAGGGTTGAACATGCTCTGATTTAGAGCCAGGCAGGCTGTGGTGTTGGGGGCCCCCGTGTGCCGTGCTCGGGAGCCCGTTGAGCTGGGCTGGGGAGCCCGGTGTGCTGGGCTGTGGTGCTGGGGAGCCGTGTAGACAGGCTCTGCTGCGGAGCGGTGTGAACAGGCTCTGATTGAGAGCCAGGCGGGCTGTGGTGCTGGGGGCCCCCGTGTGCTGTGCTGGGGGGCCCGGTGAGCTGGGCTGGGGAGCCCGGTGTGCTGGGCTGTGGTGATGGGGAGCCGTGTAGACAGGCTCTGCTGGGGAGCGGTGTGAAAAGGCTTTGATGGAGAGCCAGGCGGGCTGTGATGGTGTGGGCCCCCGTGTGCTGTGCTGGGGGGCCTTGTGAGGTGGGCTGGGGAGACCGGTGTGCTGGGCTCTGCTGCTGGGGAGCCGTGTGGAAAGGCTCTGCTGGCGAGTGGTTTGAACAGGCTCTGCTGGAGAGCCAGGCGGGCTGTGGTGCTGGGGGGCCCCGTGTGCTGTGCTGGGGAGCCCGGTGTCCTGGGCTGTGGTACTGGCGAGCCGTGTGGACAGGCTCTGCTGAGGAGCGGTGTGAACAGGCTCCGATGGAGAGTCAGGCGGGCTGTGGTGCTGGTGGCCTCCATGTGCTGTGCAGGGGAGCCCGGTGAGCTTGGCTGAGGAGCCCGGTGTGCTGGGCTGTTGTGCTGGGGAGCCGTGTGGACTCGGTCTGCTGGGGAATGGTTTGAACAGGCTCTGATGGAGAGCCAGGCGGGCTGTGGTGCTGGGGGGGACCGTGTGCTGTCCTGGGGAGCCCGTTGAGCTTTGCTGCGGTGCCCAGTGTGCTGGGCTGTGGTGCTGGGGAGCCGTGTGGAAAGGTTCTTTTGGGGAGTGGTTTGAACAGGCTCTGATGGAAAGCCAGGCGGGCTTTGGTGCTGGGGAGGCCGGTGAGCTGGGCAGAGGAGCCCGGTTTGCTGGGCTGTGCTGCTGGGGAGCCGTGTGAACAGGCTCTGCTGGGGAGCGGTGTGAACAGGCTCTGCTGGAGAGCAACGCGGGCTGTGGTGCTGGGGAGCCGTGTGGACAGGCTCTACTGGGGAGTGGTTTGAACAGGCTCTGATTGAGAGCCAGGCGGGCTGTGGTGCTGGGGGCCCCCGTGTGCTGTGCTGGGGAGCCCGGTGTGCTGGGCTGTTGTGCTGGGGAGCCGTGTAGACAGGCTCTGCTGGGCAGAGGTGTGAAAAGGCTCTGATGGAGAGCCAGGCGGGCTGTGGTTCTGGGGAGCCCGGTGAGCTGGGCAGAGGAGCCCGGTTTGCTGGGCTGTGCTGCTGGGGAGCCGTGTTGACAGGCTCTGCTGGAGAGCCAGGCGGGCTGTGGTGCTGGGGGGCCCCGTGTGCTGTGCTGGGGAGCCCGGTGAGCTGGGTTTGGGAGCCCGGTGTGCTGGGCTTTTGTGCTGGGGAGCCGTGTAGACAGGCTCTGCTGCGGAGGGGTGTGAACAGGCCCTGATGGAGAGCCAGGCGGGCAGTGGTGCTGGGGTCCCCCGTGAGCTGTGCTCAGGAGCCCGGTGAGCTGGGCTGGGGATCCCTGTGTGCTTTGCTGTAGTGATGGGGAGCCGTGTAGACAGGCTGTGCTGTTGAGCGGTGTGAACAGGCTCTGATGGAGAGCCAGCCGGGCTGTGGTGCTGGGGGCCCCCGTGTGCAGTACTCGGGAGCCCAGTGAGCTGGGCTTCGGAGCCCAGTGTGCTGGGCTGTGGTGCTGGGAAGCCGTGTGGACAGGCTCTGCTGGGGAGAGGGTTGAACAGGCTCTGATGGAGAGCCAGGCGGGCTGTTGTGCTGGGTAGCCCCGTATGCTGTGCTGGGGGGGCCCGTGTGCTGTGCTGGGGAGCCCGTTGAGTTGGGCTGGGGAGCCCGGTGTGCTGGGCTGTGGTGCTGGGGAGCCGTGTGGACAGGCTCTGCTGGGGAGAGGGTTGAACAGGTTCTGATGGAGAGCCAGGCGTGCTGTGGTGTTGGGGGGCCCCGTGTGCTATGCTGAGGAGCCCGGTGTGCTGGGCTGTGGTGCTGGGGAGCTGTGTGGACAGGCTCTGCTGGGGAGAGGGTTGAACAGGCTCTCATGGAGAGCCAGGCGGGCTGTGGTACAGGGGAGCCCGGTGAGCTGCGGTGGGGGCCCCCGTGTGCTTTGCTGGGGAGCCGGGTGAGCAGGGCTGGGGAGCCCGGTGTGCTGGGCTGTTGTGCTGGGGAGCCATGGGGACAGGCTCTGCTTGGGAGTGGTTTGAACAGGCTCTGATGGAGAGCCAGGCGGGCTGTTGTGCTGGGTAGCCCCGTATGCTGTGCTGGGGGGGCCCGTGTGCTGTGCTGGGGAGCCCGTTGAGTTGGGCTGGGGAGCCCGGTGTGCTGGGCTGTGGTGCTGGGGAGCCGTGTAGACAGGCTCTGCTGGGCAGAGGTGTGAAGAGGCTCTGATGTAGAGCCAGGCGGGCTGTGGTGCTGGGGGCCCCCGTGTGCTGTGCTAGGGATCCCGGTGTCCTGGGCTGTGGTGCTGGGGAGCCGTGTGGACAGGCTCTGCTGGGGAGCGGTGTAAACAGGCTCTGATGTAGCGCCAGGCGGGCTGTGGTGCTGGGGGGCCCCGTGTGCTGGGCTGGGGAGCCCGGTGTGCTGGGCTGTGCTGCTGGGGAGCCATGTGGACAGGCTCTGCTGGGGAGTGGTTTGAACAGGCTCTGATTGAGAGCCAGGCGGGCTATGGTGCAGGGGGCCCCCGTGTGCTGTGCTGGGGAGCCCGTTGAGCTGGGCTTCGGAGCCCGGTGTGCAAGGCTGTGCTGTTTGGGAGCCGTGTGTACAGGCTCTTCTGGGGAGTGGTTTGAACAGGCTCTGCTGGAGAGCCAGGTGGCTGAGGTGCTGAGGGGCCCCGTGTTCTGTGCTGGGGAGCCCGGTGAGCTGGGCTGGGGATCCCGGTGTGCTGGGCTGTGCTGCTGGGGAGCCGTGTGGAGAGGCTCTGCTGGAGAGCGGTGTGAAAAAGCTCTGATGGAGAGGCAGGCGGGCTGTAGTGCTGGGGGCCCCCGTGTGCTATGCTGGGCAGCCCGGTGAGCTGGGCTGTGCTGCTGGGGAGCCGTGTGGACCGGCTATGCTGGGGAGTGGTTTGAACAGGCTCTGCTGGAGAGCCAGGCGGGCTGTGGTGCTGGGGTCCCCCGTGTGCTGTGCAGGGGCGCCCAGTGAACTGGGCTTGGGAGCCCGGTGTGCTGGGCTGTGCTGCTTGGGAGCCGTGTGGACAGGCTCTGCTGGGGAGCGGTGTGCACAGGCACTGATGGAGAGCCAGGCGGGCTGTGATGCTGGGGGGCCCCGTGTGCTGTGCTGGGGGGGCCCGGTGAGGTGGGCTGGGGAGCCCGGTGTGCTGGGCCGTGGTGCTGGGGAGCCGTGATGTCAGGCTCTGCTGGGGAGCGGTGTGAAATGGCTCTGATGGAGAGCCAGGCGGGCTGTGGTGCTGGGGGGGCCCGTGTGCTGTGCTGGGGAGCCCGTTGAGCTGGGCTTCGGAGCCCGGTGTGTTGGGCTGTGGTGCTGGGGAGCCGTGTGGAAAGGCTCTGCTGGGGAGTGGTTTAAACAGGCTATGCTGGATAGCCAGGCGGGCTGTGGTGCTGGGGGCCTCCGTGTGCTGTGCTGCGGAGCCCGTTGAGCTGGGATGTGGAGCCCGGTGTGCTGGGCTGTGGTGCTGGGGAGCCGTGTGGACAGGCTCTGCTGGGGAGTGGTTTGAACAGTCTCTGCTGGAGAGCCAGGCGGGCTGTGGTGCTGGGGTGCCCCGTGTGCTGTGCTGGGGACCCCGGTGAGCTGGGCTGGGGAACCCCGTGTGCTGGGCTGTGGTGCTGTGGGGCCCCGTGTGCTGTGCTGGGGAGCCCGGTGAGCTGGGCTGGGGAGCCCGGTGTGCTGGGCTGTGCTGCTGGGTTGCCGTGTGGACAGGCTCTGCTGGGGAGCGGTGTGAACAGGCTCGGCTGGAGAGCCCGGCGGGCTGTGCTGCGGTGTGCTGGGCTGTGCTGCTGGGGAGCCGTGTAGACATGCTCTGCCGGGGAGCGGTGGGAACAGGCTCTGATGTAGAGCCAGGCGGGTGGTGGTTCTGGGGGGCCCCGTGTGCTGTGCTGGGGAGCCCGTTGAGCTGTGCTGGGGAGCCCGGTCTGCTGGGCTGTGGTGCTGGGGAGAGGTGTGGAGAGGCATTGCTGGGGAGTGGTTTGAAAACGATGTGATGGACAGCCAGGCGGGCTGTTGTGCTGGGAAGCCCCGTGTGCTGTGCTGGGGGGCCCCGTGTGCTGTGCTGGGGAGCCCGGTGTGCTGGGCTGTGGTGATGGGGAGCCGTGTAGACAGGCTGTGCTGGGGAGCGGTGTGAACACGCTCTGATGGAGAGCCAGGCAGGCTGTGATGGTGTGGACCCCCGTGTGCTGTACTGGGGAGCCCCGTGTGCTGTGCTGGGGAGCCCGGTGTGCTGGGCTGTGGAACTGGCGAGCCGTGTGGACAGGCTCGAATGGAGAGTCTGGCGGGCTGTGGTGCTGGGGAGGCGTGTGGACAGGCTATGCTTGGGATTGGTTTGAACTGGCTCTGCTGGAGAGCCAGGCGGGCTGTGGTAATGGGGGCCCCCCGTCTGCTGTGCTGGGGAGCCCGGTGATCTGGGCTGGGGAGCCCGGTGTCCTAGGGTGTGCTGCTGGGTAGCCGTGTGGACCGGCTCTGCTTGGGAGTGGTTTGAACAGGCACTGCTGGAGAGTCAGGCGGGCTGTGCTGCTGGGGAGCCGTGTGGACAGGATCTGCTGGGGAGCGGTTTGAACAGGCTCTGATGGAGAGCCAGGCGGGCTTTGCTGCGGTGTGCTGGGCTGTGCTGCTGGGGAGCCGTGTACACAGGCTCTGCTGGGGAGCCATTCGGGCTGTGATGCTGGGGGGCCCCGTGTGCTGTGCTGGGGAGCCCGGTGAGCTGGGCTGGGGAGCCCGGTGTGCTGGGCTGTGGTGCTCGGGAGCCGTGTAGACAGGCTCTGCTGAGGAGCGCTGTGAACAGGCTCTGATGGAGAACCAGGCGGGCTGTGGTCCTGGGGGCCCCCGTGTGCTGTGCTGCGGAGCTCGTTAAGCTGGGATGTGGAGCCCGGTGTGCTGGGCTGTGGTGCTGGGGAGCACGGTGAGCTGGGCTGTGGTGCTGGGGAGCCGTGTAGACAGGCTCTGATCGAGAGCCAGGCGTGCTGTGGTGCTGGGGGTCACCGTGTGCTGTGCTGGGGAGCCCGTTGAGCTGGGCTTCGGAGCCCGGTGTGTTGGGCTGTGGTGCTGGGGAGCCGTGTGGACAGGCTCTGCTGGGGAGTGGTTTGAACAGGTTATGCTGGATAGCCAGGCGGGCTGTGGTGCTGGGGGCCCCCGTGTGCTGTGCTGCGGTGCACGTTGAGCTGGGATGTGGAGCCCGGTGTGCTGGGCTGTGGTGGTGGGGAGCCCGGTGAGCTGGGCTGTGGTGCTGGGGAGCCGTGTGGACAGGCTCTGCTGGGGAGTGGTTTGAACAGTCTCTGCTGGACAGCCAGGCAGGCTGTGGTGTTGGGGGGCCCCGTGTGCTGTGGTGGGGAGCCCGGTGAGCTGGGCTGGGGAGCCCGGTGTGCTGGGCTTTTGTGCTGGGGAGCCGTGTAGACAGGCTCTGTTGGGGAGTGGTTTGAACAGGCTCTGATGGAGAGCAAGGCGGGCTGTGGTGCTGGGGAGCCCGGTGAGCTGGGCAGAGGAGCCTGGTTTGCTGGGCTGTGTTGCTGGGGAGCCTTGTAGAAAGGCTCTGCTGGGGAGCGGTGTGAACAGGCTCTACTGGAGAGCCAGGCGGGCTGTGGTGCTGGGGGGCCCCGTGTGCCTTGCTGGGGAGCCCGGTGAGATCGGCTGGGGAGCCCGGTGTGCTAGGCTGTGCTGCTGGTGAGCCGTGTGGACAGGCTCTCTAGGGGACTGTTTTGAACAGGCTCTGCTGAGGAACGGAGTGAACATGCTCAGATGGAGAGCCAGGCGGGCTGTGGTGCTGGGGGGCCCGGTGTGCTGTTCTGGGGAGCCCGGTGAGCTGGGCTGGGGATCCTGGTGTGCTGGGCTCTGTTGCTGGGGAACCGTGTAGACAGGCTGTGCTGGGGAGCGGTGTGAACAGTCTCTGCTGGGGAGCGGTGTGAACAGTGTCTGATGGAGAGCCAGGCGGGCTGTGGTGCTCGGGGTCCCGGTGTGCTTTTCTGGGGAGCCCGGTGTGCTTGGCTCTGGTGCTGGGGAGCCGTGTGGACAGGCTCTGCTGGGGAGCGGTGTGAACAGGCTCTGCTGGGAAGAGGGTTGAACAGGCCCTGACGGAGAGCAAGGCGGGCTGTGGTGCTGGGGGGCCCCGTGTGCTGTGCTGGGGAGCAAGGTGTTCTGGGCTGTGGTACGGGGGAGCCGTGTGGACAGGCTCTGCTGGGGAGCCGTGTGGACAGGCTCTGCTGGGGACTGGTTTGAACAGTCTCTGCTGGAGAGCCAGGCGGGCTGTGGTGCTGGGGGGCCCCGTGTGCTGTGCTGGGGAGCCCGGTGAGCTGGGCTGGGGAGCCCGGTGTTCTGTGCTGTGGTGCTGGCGAGCCGTGTCGACAGGCTGTGCTCCGGAGCGGTGTGAACAGGCTCTTATGGAGAGCAAGGCGGGCTGTGGTGCCGGGGGCCCCCGTGTCCTGTGCTGGGCGGCCCTGTGAGCTGGGCTGGGGAGCCCGGTGTGCTGGGCTGGGGAGCCCGGTGTGCTGGGCTGTGGTGCTGGGGAGCCGTGTGGACCGGCTCTGCTGGGGAGTCGTTTGAACAGGCTCTGATGGATAGCCAGGCGGGCTGTGGTGTCGGGGGCCCCCGTGTGCTGTGCTGGGGAGCCCAGTGAGCTGGACTGTGGTGCTGGGGAGCCTTGTAGACAGGCTCTGATGGGGAGCGGTGTGAACAGGCACTAATGGAGAGCCAGGTGGGCTGTGGTGTAGGGGGCCGCCGTGTGCTGTGTTGGGGAGCCCGGTGAGCTGGGCTGGGGAGCCCGGTGTGCTGGGCTGTGGTGCTGGGGAGCCGTGTGGAAAGGCTCTGCTGGGGAGTGGTTTGAACATTCTCTGCTCGAGAGCCAGGCGGGTTGTGGTGCTGGTGGGCCCCGTGTGCTGTGCTGGGGAGCCCGGTTTGCTGGGCTGTGGTGCTGGGGAGCCGTGTAGACAGGCTCTGCTGCGGAGATGTGTGAACAGGCTCTGATTGAGAGCCAGGCGGGCTGTGATGCTGGGGCCCCCCGTGTGCTGTGCTGGGGGCCCCGGTGAGGTGGGCAGGGAAGCCCGGTGTGCTAGGCTGTGGTGCTGGGTAGCCGTGTTGTCAGGCTCTGCTGGGGAGCGGTGTGAAATGGCTCTGATGTAGAGGCAGGCGGGCTGTGGTGCTGGGGGGCCCAGTGTGCTGTGCTTTGGAGCCCGTTGAGCTGGGCTTTGGAGCCCGGTGTGCTGGGCTGTGGTGCTGGGGAGCCCTGTGGACAGGCTCTGCTGGGGAGTCGTGTGGACAGGCTCTGCTGGGGAGTGGTTTGAACAGGCTCTGCTGGATAGCCAGGCGGGCTGTGGTGTTGGGGGCCCCCGTGTGCTGTGCTGGGGAGCCCAGTGAGCTGGGCTGTGGTGCTGGGGAGCCGTGTTGACAGGCTCTGCTGCAGAGCCTAGCGGGCTGTGGTGCAGGGGGGCCCCGTGTGGTTTGCTGGAGGCCCCCGTGTGCTGTGCTCGGGGCCCCCGTGTGCTCGGCTGTGGAGGCCAGTGTGCTGGGCTGTGCTGCTGGGGAGGCGTGTGGACAGGCTCTGCTGGGGAGAGGGTTGAACAGGCTCTGCTGGAGAGCCAGGCGGGCTGTGGTGCTGGGGGGCACCGAGTTCTGTGCTGGGGAGCCCGGTGAGCTGGGCTGGGGAGCCCGGTGTGCTGGGATGTGCTGCTGGGGAGCCGTGTGGACAGGCTCTGCATGGGAGTGGTTTGAACAGGCTCTGTTGGAGAGCCAGGCGGGCTCTGGTGCTGGGGGGCCCCGTGTTCTGTGCTGGGGAGCCGGGTGAGCTGGGCTGGGGAGCCCGGTGTGCTTGGCTGTGGTGCTGGGGAGCCGTGTAGAAGGGCTCTGCTGGGGAGCGGTGTGAACAGGCTCTGCTGGGGAGCGGTGTGAAAAGGCACTGAAGGAGAGCCAGGCGGGTTGTGGTGGTGGGGGGCCCCGTGTGCCGTGCTCGGGAGTCCGGTGAACTGGGCTGGGGTGCCTGATGTGCTGGGCTGTGCTGCTGGGGAGCCGTGTAGACAGGCTCTGCCGGGGAGCGGTCTAAACAGGCTCTGATGGAGAGCCAGGCGGGCTGTGGCTCTGGGGGGCCCCGTGTTTTGTGCTGGGGAGCCCGTTGAGTTCGGCTGGGGAGCCCGGTGTGCTGAGCTGTTGTGCTGGGGAGCGGTGTGGACAGGCTCTGCTGGGGAGTGGTTTGAACAGTCTCTGCTGGACAGCCAGGCAGGCTGTGGTGCTGGGTGGCCCCGTGTGCTGTGCTGGGCAGCCCTGTGAGCTTGGCTGGGGAGCCCGGTGTTCTGGGCTGGGGAGCCTGGTGTGTTGGGCTGTGGTGCTGGGCAGCCGTGTGGACAGGCTCTGCTGGGGAACGGTGTGAACAGGCTCTGATGGAGAGACAGGCGGGCTGTGGTACTGGGGGGCCCCGTGTGCTGTGCTGGGGAGCCCGTTGAGCTGGGCTGGGGAGCCCGGTGTGTTGGGCTGTGGTGCTGGGGAGCCGTGTAGACAGGCTCTGCTGGGGAGCAATTCGGGCTGTGGTGCTGGGGGGCCCCGTGTGCTGTGCTGGGGAGCCCGGTGAGCTGGGCTGGGGAGCTCGGTGTGCTGGGCTGTAGTGCTGGGGAATCGTGTAGACAGGCTCTGTTAGGGAGCGGTGTGAACAGGCACTGATGGAGAGCCAGGTGGGCTGTGGTGTTGGGGGCCCCCGTGTGCTGTGCTGGGGAGCCCAGTGAGCTGGGCTGGGGAGCCCGGTGTGCTGTGCTGTGCTGCTGTGGAGCCCTGTGGAAAGGCTCTGCTGGGGAGTGGTTTGAACAGGCTCTGTTGGAGAGCCAGGCGGGCTGTGGTGCGGGAGGCCCCCGTGTGCTGTGCTAGGGAGTCTGGTGAGCTGGGCTGTTGTGCTGGGGAGCCGTGTAGACAGGCTCTGCTGGAGAGCCAGGCGGGCTGTGGTGCTGGGGGCTCCCGTGTGCTGTGCTGGGGATCCCGGTGAGCTGGGCTGTGCTGCTGGGGAGCCGTGTGGACAGGCTCTGCTGGGGAATGGCTTGAACAGGCTCTTCTGGAGAGCCAGGCAGGCTGTGGTGCTGGGGGCCCCTGTGTGATGTTCCAGGGAGCCCGGTGAGCTGGGCTGTGGTGCTGGGGAGCCGTGTAGACAGGCTTTGCTGGGCAGAGGTGTGAAGAGGCTCTGATGGAGAGTCAGGCGGGCTGTGGTGCTGGGGGCCTCCATGTGTGGTGCTGGGGAGCGCGGTGTGCTGGGCTGTGGTGCTGGGGGCCCCGTGTGCTGTGTTGGGGAGCCCAGTGAGCTTGGCTGGGGAGCCCGGTGTGCTGCGCAGTGGTGCTGGGGAGCTGTGTGGACAGGCTCTGCTGGGGAGCTGTGTGGACAG
>JAMOIN010001285.1:0-24932 GCA_024666655.1 Dascyllus trimaculatus
GCGGTGGGCACGGGGAAAGTTAAGTTTCTGTCGAAAGAGAGCTTTGATACAGTTACAGTTAATGGACGGTGAGTACAGGGCAGTAGCAAACTCAAAAATGGTTTGGCATATTCACAAGTGAAGGTTTATTTAATTATTAGCGTGACTGACATAAAAAGTTTGGGCTGGCGAAAAAATGAAAGCGAAGCCGATACCTACTGTTGTCTTTCCACTATATATCTTTGTTGTCTCCTCTCCCTTCTCTCCCTGCCAAAACTTTACACAGGATGCAGTAAAGATGAAAAAGCTCTGCCGTATGGTGCTCCAGCTGCATTTTCTTGTGGTTCAAACCTTAATGGGGAATAAAACTGAATAGAATCGCTTGCTTGCAAGTTCTGGAAATGTGTTTTTTTTTTTTTGCGTCACTGGATGTTCAGCTTAGAATAAAATATCAGATTTAATCTTCATTTTTTTTTGCAGCAACAGTGGTCTGAGGTAAATATTCCAGCCCTGTTTTTCTTTCATCACTGCACGTCCCCGGCTCCCTTCGGCGCCTGCTTATCAGAACCTATTATGGATGCCTGCAGCACCACACCCAGCCGTTCCCCCCGGAGCGGATTCTGTCAGAGCGCGGTTTTGTCCCAGTCAGTCAGAGCTGATGGCGTATCGCTTGCACTTGTCACGACATGAAACAATGGGAACGTGCTGTGTGCATACTGATACTGTTGTCTCCTCGGTTTGGCTCCAAAACCTCTGCAGTGAGAATGAGAGGAGCTGCATTAGCATATGGGGAGAATCTGCCATCTGCAGGTTGAAATGGGTACAACATATGAAACCCTATGGAAAATCCTCAGTTGTGTTGTCGGTGCATTAAAAATTTAGCTGGTAAATCAATAAATTCCATTCTTGCTCCTGATTTTTTTCCTCTACATGTGTGTTTTTTTTATACTAAAGGAAGAGGAAGGTGATGAAGTCATCGTGGCCTCAGCGACATCATTACCCAGTCACAGGTTCCCCCCTGGTGCTTACTCGCAGAACTACAACTCCCGCTATGCCGACATCACCTACAGCGGTCCTTTCCTCCGAGATGCTCATGAGGAAAACCCCGAGAGCATCTTGGACGACCACGTCCAGCGGGTCATGAAGACTCCCGGCTGCCAGTCACCAGGGACCGGCCGCCATTCTCCCAAGTCACGCTCACCGGACGGTTTACCAGGGGTCAGGGGGACGGGACTGTCAGGCCAGGGGAAGCATCCATCCAGGCACGGAATAAAGGGAGATACGAGCCACATGTACCACCACAAACATGTGCACCACATCCACCACACAGGCGTCGGGAAGCCCAAAGAGCAGGTGGAGGCTGAGGCGGCCATGCGTGTTCACGGCAGCTGTCCCTGGAGCGCGGAGTCGAGTCATTATGGATCAAAATCTCGTAGCTATGCAGATGGAATGGGATCCAACCCCACAGAGCATACAGGATACAGGTAAGGATCAATTTTTGCCATTCACTTGCTTAAAATGCTTTTTATTCCTCTACTCACCAGTTGTTGTTTTTTTTTCTGTTACACAGCAGCAAAAGTGTCTCGCAGTGTAAAAGAGCATTCAAGAAAGGCGAGGAAGTGCGGCCTTATGACATGCCGGGGCCTACAGAGGAGATGGAGAAGAACCAGAAGATCCTTTTGTGGCTGATGGAGGGACAGAAAGAAATGGTTCAACACAAGAGGAGTCCGTACGGGTCGGTAATCATAGTTAGTTTAGCTCTCCAAAACCCACTAGAACACTTAAGAGGCATGTTATGTTTAAAGAAATGCCAAAATGACACCATATATTACAGAAAAAACCTATGAAAACAGGAAAAAATCAAGTGATTTTCAGCTTTTCCACTGTCCTTGAACTAAGCATTGATGTGTTTACATGTTAATATCATTTTTTTATGTGTTACTTTTGCTTTGTCGGGAAAGTTGAGCAAATCTGAGGATTAAATTTATGATATTCCATCGACATCAATTTATTTTACATTGTAAAATTTGTGAAAAATGAACCATTTGTGCTTCCTGGATCCTGTAAAAACTAAAAATTCTACACCCACTGGTGCAACTGGGAAGCCATGACTGACTTGACTATGACCAGAAGTGACATGACAAAAATTCAGGGACTTTTCAGCTAAAAGGCATTGTGTATACAGAGGAAATTTGGAAATAAACATATTAAAATATTTATAGTGTGTGGAGCCGCTGTTGTTTTAAGTGTTGCACATATTGATTCCAGTTTTTTATTTTTTGTAAAATAAGTATTCAAATAAAAATAATAAAAATGCTTTCATTAATTGTCCCTTTTCTTTAGTTTATTTGACATTTTAACTTTACACAGCATTAAACTGCACAAAAGTCACGTTTGAGTTCGCTGTGCTTCTATTAATGCTTGTGCTGTTTCCATAGAGATGCACTACTTTATATTGCGTTCAAAATTGAGCACACAGTGAATAAAAATGTGACAGGAGCAAAACAAAAACACTCAGAAACCTCAGGGTTTAATGGATTATTATGTGTTCAAGTACTTTTTAGATATATTCTCATAATGAGTGTAGTTCTCCTCACTTTGTTGGTTTAATTGTTCATATTCTCTACATTTCAGGAGTATCACAGGGTCCAAAAGGGCCACAGGCCACGAGGGATCCCGCCTCAGCTCGGCAGACCGATCTGGGTCAGTGCATCCGTGCGTCGGCACCCAACTGCGGAACAACGTGCAGCCTTCTCACCCGTTCATCCAGGATCCCACTATGCCCCCCAACCCAGCTCCCAGCCCCCTCATCCAGCTGGAGGAGGTCTGCCGGCGGCTTGAGGAGGAGAAGATTAAGTCTGGAACTTTACAGCCCAAGCAGAGGTAGGAAGCAGCCACGTCTCGTTGTTGACACAGTTATCTGTCCAGTTAACCAGTGCAATTTTTCAGCAGAATATATTTAACAAACCACAAAAGACGAAGCCAGATTTTTTACTTTTTATTTTTATGTGCCTCTTTGGGTGGGTGTGTGTCTAACTACTGGGGTTATCCGGTCCCTCAGGTATGTGATGGAGGTGATCCAGAGGGGTCGCACAGCAGTCAGGCCAGCGCTGTTCCCTCCGCTCAGTGTGGTTCCCGCCGTCTCGGACAGCGAGCTCTCCGAGCCTGAGTACGTCCATTATGTCCCAACACTAACTTTATCCACTGTCTGTAAATTCCTCATAGTTCACAGTAATACTCCCTTCTCATGTAGTCCCCCACATCCAATCATTGAGTTTGTGTTTTTTCTTGTTATTTGGTGTCTTGTCCAGTTTTTCTTAAAGCAGGAATCAGACTCAGTGATTATCTCAATGCTTCTTATCAGCTAAAAATGGAAGTTTCTACATTGTATGATGCGTGTTGAGTCAGTGGATTTTTATTTTGTAAGCTCTAATATGCATCAAGGTTTCCAGGCAAAAAGAAAATAATGGACAGAAAAATTTAGCAGGTTCAATATTAAACTGTTGAGTTAGTGGGGTGAGTTTTCAGTGTCAATAAGGTGGCTCTCTTTTAACCTGGCTAGATCACCATGGCAACTGATGCCGCAAAACTTAACTGCTCAGAGGAAGTTATACTTTAAATTGACCATATCAAGCAGAAACCTTTTCACTAATTCTTTCCCTGATGATATTCTCTATGGGGGACTGTCTTATCTGCAAACCTGTTTAGCCACACTTAAGTAATCTCATTGAACAGATCCTTCCAGTTCAAGTTGCACAAACTGACGCTGCCAGGAGAACCTTGTATGCAGCTGGTGATGCAGAAAATGCATGATTTGCTACCAGCATTCAATCAGTAGCATTATATTTCACTTAGATTCGACCAAAAGTTCAAGTGATTTCAGTGTATCCTTCGTTATGGGGCAGTGTTAGACCTAAATGCACTTCTCTATCCTGTGTATCATTTTTAAATGTGCGAAATTGAAAGTTTAAGAGCTGTAAAGTGCAGCTGTCATGTTAGAAATACGCAGGAGGCATTGAGAGTGCACTGAGTGGTAAAATGAATATTAACTCCTGAGCAGTTTTGAACCAGCCTTCCTCTCTGGCAACATTTGCTCTAACACGGTATATTTTCCTATTCTTTACAGCTCTCCATTATAACAACTTGTTCCTCTTGACTGAAGTAGGAGGCTTGTGTCGGCCCGTTTTGTGCAGAAGAAGAGTCAAATGATGCCCACTTTAACAGCAGCACACATAGAGCCTGAGGGGCTGCACTACAAAGCAATGCGTTACACGGCCAGGCTTTCTTTGTGGAAGTCGGCCTGGCAAAAACTAAAGCTCCAGCGAGAGATAATGAGTACCATGAAAGTGGATATCAACTTTCTGCGCGCGTTCAACACGTCATGTGGCTCTTTCACAAAATGAAACAATTGTGTGCTGCCGACTTCAGTCAACAGATTTTTTAATGGAGGGCTGCAAGGAATTTCAAAATGTATGATGCTGCAAAATGATACAAGGAAGGAATGCTGGTAAAAAACTCGCAACTGTGTGTTAATGTATTTATTTTACCCATTACCAGTTATTTCTAATGTGACAGCTGTTACATTACAGTTAAACTTCATACTTCAATATTGTATTGAAGTGCATTTAGGCCTGTCCCATATTGCAGGATATCACTTCAATGTTGGGGCCAAATCTAAGTGAAATTCAGGTTGTTGATTGAATATTTTCTATAATAAATACCAGTGGAATAATGAATTTTCCAAACTGTGTTCCATTCGCTGATGTATCAGCAGTGTAAACGGATTTGACAGCAAACTGTGGTCGAACATAAAAATGTATTTATGCGTTTTCTGCGTAAATTGCTAAATAGATGTTGGGTTACCGTGGCAACGTGATGCATATAGTGTGTGATACTGTAACTGCACAGTTTTGTTCAGCGATATTAGTAACATACAGATCAGCAGGTTTGCAGAAAAAACATATTCCCATAGCGGAGAATCTGCATCGCTCGTAGAGAATCGCCTTTTGGTTAAATGGAGATGAATCTTACAGCCAATTTAAATCTGTAAATCCAAGCATAATCTGCTCCAGAGCAGGTTAGCAGCATCAGTTACCGTGGTGATCTTCGTGATCTTCGTGACACGGAAAACTCTGACTTTAATCTCAACATTAATTACACTAATTAATCTCAGTTTGTAGTACAGAAAATTTATATAACCACCATTATGCTGCTTATTATCTCTGGGGTTTTAGGTTTGGTCGAGTCATCTAATGCAACCCGGCTATGCTGAACTTGCCTCATATTCCACCCTCAGGTAGCCAGTAATAAAAGATCATTTCCAGTGGCCATAGTGTAAACTTTCCTTCTTCCCCACCTTGTCACAAATACCTCTGATCAGACTAGAAGGTGGAAAACGTCAGATCTCTCGGTTATTTCCCCCGAAGACCAGAGAAAGGATCACAGAGGAAGTAAAAGCGTGTGTTGCCTGTGTTTTGTGCAGAGGCAGACCAGCCGCGGTATTAAGGAGAGGGTCAGTTTTTGATGTTTTGTGGGAAACATGTTTCTGTTTGATGTTCGGCTCCCCTGTCAGATGGGTACTTAACAGGTGGAGGAGAGCAGGAGTAGTGTGAGAGACAGATGAAAGGTAGATTACATGGAACCACCAGTGGGTGAATCCTCCTGTTACACCTCAGAGAACTGGAGTTCAGTAGTTGGCGTGTACTGTCTGAACTTCTCAGTACCTCTGGTGTCCAAGCTCGAACATTTTTTCATAGATCAGTGTAAGATTGGGAGTTTGGAAAAGTTAAAGGCGATTGGTTAGTAAGAAAAGTAACTTAGATATATAGTAGCAATACATAAGGACTTTCATATATATATATATATATATATATATATATATGGCTAAACCAGTGTTTTTCAAAGTAAAACACTGTGAGTCTCCCTTCAAACAAGAGCCAGACAGTCATGCCCCTTAGAGATGGAAACAGGAACTTCAGCGTTTCTATGGATTTAGTGAGTTGTGCTGTAGGCTGCAACTGAAGCTCTGTTTTAAAGCCTTGGTTTACATTTCAGCAAACTGGCACCATTCAGTGTATTCCAGTTCTGTGTTTCTATATGCCCATTGATTGCTAGGCAGCTGGATTACTTCGATGCTAAAGAAAATGTACTGATTCTCATGCAAATTCTGCGAAATATCTGAATTGAGAATATTTCTTCTACGATTTCTAAGCAGATTTACTGACATTTATTTAAGATGGACTTGATTGAGATGGATAACATCACTGGAAAATGTTTGTATGTTCAGGTAGGAGGATTTTGGACACAAATTGTGGTCATCAACCACAGAGTGTCCTATAATGGTCCCAAAAGCTATGTTAATCTGAATATCTAGCACTTAAAACATTACATTCACCATCGTGTTGCAGACTACAATTGCAGAAGAAATAGGTTTATATCTTGTGTTTGTAGTAACCTCATCACTCTCTGACTAGTCCGTTGTATTCCAGGGCTAAATGATTCAGGGGAAATATCTGATTGTGATATAGTGATGGAGCACTACGACTTGAGCTACCATCAAAATATTAACTGTCCTGTATTTGAACGTGTTTATTAATGACATATAAGACAGAACAACTATTAGAAAAGCTGTGACTGTGCAAACCCAAAACCAGCCCAAAGGTTGTTTTTTGGGGTTTTTTTAAACTCTAAAATTGCACCATTTTTTCCGAACCAGGAATTGTAAAAATGTTTGGACTTGAAACTTTCTGACAGTCCTTGTTACCCATCTGCAACGTACCTGTCTTTTTGGAAAATCTAAACTTAATATCGTGATATTTCATCATAATCTCATTATTCCAGACATCCATTTTAATTATTTTCCCACAAATTAACTATTTATACTAACCAGATTATGTAAAAAAACTAAAACAGGAAGTCATTAATGACCCAATTGCGACTAGTAACACAAGTTTTTTGACTGAACTGCAGGCCGTGTTTACGCAGAGCAAATTGGAACAAGTAAAATAATTTTAATAGGAGAAGAATAGGACTCTTTTGCAAACAGTGTCTGACACTAAAGCAGGCAGGTCATTCATAACTGAAGCATCGTTTTAAGTATTGCACATTCTGCTATCAAATTAAAAAAAGAAATTAAAAAAAAAATCAATAAACCCTGAATCAGACTTGCTGCATCATGTATATGTGAAACTGCATTTATTGCGGTTTGCTAATCGCATTGCCTCAAATCATACTTTAGATTTGGAATATTTCAGCTCTATTGTATCCCAGTAATGTCAGTTAGTGTGCCAGTGACAGATGCAGTTATATGATTGTCCAAGTTCATGCAGATGAAGGCATTTTATTGTTCATTGTGGCACATCCCCACGTCTGCTGGAGGGATCATCATTTCAGGGCCTCTCCCAACAGCATAGGAAGTTGTGATTATTAGAGAGCACGCATTTTAATTAAACTTACTTATAATTACAGTTGGCTAGCAGACGTATGTAGTTACAAGCTTTTTTCTAATTTCTTTTGTTGGCATTTGCTCAGGATTTGCATGGGTTCTATATTTTCTATGTGCCTCTAGTGATAGTAAGTTGCTAGAGGCAGCAGCCTGTCGATGAAGTTAAAAATAATTACCCATTTTTAAAAACAAAATGTACAAGTCACCTGTTAGGGTTCACACAATATAATCCTCTTCGTGTCTGTTTGTCTTCTATGTACGTGTTTTGAGCATTTTGGTTCTGTCATTGTAATTTAAAATTATAGGCAATGTCTGATAGTCATTATTTGAGGCACCACTTCCATCCTTCCCCTCAGTCTTTGCAAACTGCAGCCTGTATGCTTTTTTGTATTTCCTTTTAAGTGAAGTAAAGAGTATATTTAACTTTGATGAGCGTGGACAGTAAGACAGCTCCACATTGTCTAAACAGTTTTCTGTCTTTTCCAGACATAAAGCCAATAAAAAGCAGCCGTGTGAAAACATTACGGTGGCGTACTACTTCTGCGAGGAGCTGATACCGTACAGGACGTCTGTCAAAGGGAGGGTTGTCACGCTGGGCCAGTTCAAAGAACTGCTAACAAAGAAAGGAAATTACAGGTGAGATTTACGGAGCTATTTGATGTAACGCAGCTTTCTGTGAGATTTCTTAATGTTGCACCATTTGCAGTATTATTAGAGCTACAGTAGGCATATATGCTGTAAGTACATTGAAGCAAGTTAAGTAACATTTAAAATAAGTGTGGGTGGCTCTGTGGTTCAGGCTGCCTTTTAGCACTGATGTCATGGAGTCAGGTGATTTTGATGCTTTGATTTATCTGTCTGTCTGTTTAACTTTACGTGAGAAGTTATAAACAGATTTGAATGAAATGTTAAGGAAAGGTGGATAATGGGACAAGGAACAGATAATTAGATTTTGGTGGTGATCCGGATCACCGTCTGGATCCAGGAATTTTTTGCAGGATTCTCTAGCATTGGGAGATAGGGCAATGTGCATGCATATGTGCATGTAACTCCACAAAAAAATGGCCAGGCTGCTTGGCAAAGAAGACAGAATAAGTTCCTGGTAATTTCTACAATACATTAAAATTTCTTCTGGATCCAGAACAGGAAAAAATAGAGGGCCTGTGGAATGGTCATCACTGTAAGGTAACAAATAAAGATACAGACATGCAGCCAACACCAACATGTAGCTGAGACTCTGCTGAATCAGAGTATGCCAACAGATTTGTTGCATAATCAATAGCTATGGAGCTGGATCCAGAACTGCCATTACCCAAAAAGTGATTTTGGTGAATAACTGTTGAACTAATATTGATATCAGTGTGAATCCAGATGCTAAGGGTGTGTTTTCTTGGTCAAGAAATCCAATAATGTAGATGAAACTATCCTGGGACGATTATTTCTGGGTGTAAATCCCACTATGGGGTGAAATGAACTGCTTGGCAGAGGTTTGCGCTCTCCGAGTGCTTTTCTAGTTCATTTATTTATTTGATTTATTTCAGACATGCCACAGTATCATAAAGGCAAAAAAGAAAAGAAAAGAAAATACACAAAACAACCAAACCAAATCCAAAACCTAGTTTAACTTATTACTTTTCTCATATCTTACTGCTTCCTGTTTGCATCAAACCTTATACTTTTTGTACCTCTTTAGAAACTCCAAGAACACAATTACTGTTCCACATTATTTCATTTTTAATTTTTTATAGTTGTACTCATCTTGAGATCATCATCCAGACTATTCCATAAGTTTGCCCCACAAACTGATAAACATCTACTCTTTATGGTGGTACGAACAAATGGCTCGTTAAAATTTAAATTTCTTTTTAACTCACAGTTTGAAATGTTGCTTCTGAACTGATTGCCCAAGTATTTGTGTTGGAAAATAACATATTAATGTGCTCACTATATTCCACGTTATGTGCTGTCCTTATAGCTATGCTGATTGGATGTAATGTATTACTGTATGTGTTACCCCACACTTCTGCACAGTAGGTCAAGTATGGTAAAAGCATTGAGCAGTATAATGTATAAGAGGCTTGTAGCTACCAATAACACAAAAACATTTTGCCAATAGTGTAATAAGGTATTACGTTATTGACTGGTTATTACGTTAACAGCCTAGCATTAAAAAGTCCTTTGGAAATGTAATAACTACACCCGATAATGTAATAATACATAAATAGGACTGCATTTCTTGGAAATAAAAGGTTTTTTGCAGTTTTTGTGCAGTTTGCTCATCAAAAATAGGTCTAGTTGATGTCATAGTTGTCATATTCATTCATCAAGGATACGTCCACCTCTCTCTCACTGTCCTTAACTGTGGTTGTAAGAGCCAATCTGACCTTACTCCAATATACAACATAGAACATGAACACTCATTTACAAATGTAAAAATTATGTGTTAAAAGTGTTATTGGCAGGTATTATGTCACTGGTTACTACAAAGCTTTTGAGTTCAGAATGTGTCTTGTCCTTCATAGTAGTGAGACAGTTTATGCCAACTTTGCTCTTATATACTTGAGGATATTGATCTGAATTAAAGAGTTGAATGATGGCATGATCTACTTACTAAAATTGCAATACTTTATTGCCAAATGAGGTTGCTAATCTTAAAAACATGATCATCTCAAGCTGGTTTCTGATGCTGTGACCCAAATGTTGCCTCCTGAGAACGATACGAGTCAAACAAACCGTGTTCTTTGTCCTTCCAGGTATTACTTTAAGAAGGTCAGCGATGAGTTTGACTGCGGGGTCGTGTTCGAGGAGGTGCGCGAAGATGACGCTGTCTTGCCAATCTTCGAGGAGAAGATTATCGGGAAGGTCGAAAAAGTCGATTGAAGTATTAGGAGACTGAAGAGGAAAGAGGGGTTGAAAAGCCGGCACGGTTTCAGCGCGGTGGTCCGAAGAGGCGATTGGATGGCGAAGAGGACGTGAATGGAGATGGAGAGGAACGGAGGAGAAAGCTGGATGTAGAGTCGAAGCAGTGGACTTTCGAGGTTCTGTAGCACCGCTGCAGTGAAGTTGAAGAAAAAACAAGATAAAAAGACCTCATTTACTTCTTGGGAGTGTGATGTAGCATTGTAAAGTTTACTAGATGAATGAAGAACAAAAAGTGCTACTAAAGCTACATATTTTTGATAATGATGTACCAGAGCGTTTCCTTTCTAAAGTAACCGCACTTGTAATTTTTTATATGTATTGGTACCAGATATGTACAGTTTGTGTTAAAAAAGATAACAAAATTTTATATCTATTTAAGTATTTAAAAATTTTCAATCGTATCGAAGCGAAGCCCCCCGTTAAAGACGATCGAGACCCTTTATAGGGCTGATTTGTTTTTCTGTTTTGTTTGTTGTTTTCATTCATTGTCAGAGCCCCTCTGGACTCTAATGTTCTTCTAAGTGCTTTTAATACTTCACTGACCTTATTTTGTGGCGTCCAATCAGGCTGCTTGTTCAATGTGTTATTTAGAGTGTGTCTCATTGTTGTAAAAGGACAAAATCGTGAATAACCAGAACAACAGAAAAAGACTCGTGCAGTGCTACAATCACGTACAACAGCCCTTTTCCTTAATATAGAGCTTTTAAGAAGCTTGTGGTCATTTTTCATAGGTTGTATTTCAAAATAAAACCCATAAGAACCACTTTTTAAGTATAATGCACTCCAGTACATCACAACAAACTCAAAAACATCTTTTATCATGGAGTAAAGTCAGTTCTTATGACCTAATCTCAACATAAATTTAACTTCATACATTTCATACTGCGACGTATTGTAGTTTTATTGGGTTGCATTACTGTTTATTGTCCAAGTTATTTTGTTTCTGGTTATTCCGGTTTGGTAAAGACTCCATGTAAATGTAGCTGATAGCTGTGTTTAGGTACGTTCATCCACTACTTTGTTTTTACCCCAAAAATTGCATTTCGAGTAGACATTAGATGCAATAATACACTCAAAAAAGATGATTGGAAATGACACAGTGAATATCTATGCAAGTAGATTTCTAATCCAAAAAAATGACATTTTGTAATTATTAAGTAACTTTAGCAAAATGTTTAAAATAATTCGAGGCTTCAAGTAAAAAATATCTAATAACTGACAAAATGAAACAACTAATTCTGATTGTGAATTCTAAGTTTTGTAAAAGAGTGCCAGTTAGAGTTTGGAAAACCTTTGGAGGTAAATCCTCCCCCCCGCCCCGGACCTTTGGATTAACATTGAATGACACTGTTTGGGCTCCATCATATAGATCAGCATTAGAAGTTAGTGTTTCTAATGCAATAGAAAAGGCAGCTGTTAAACCAGGAGACTTGCACACTCAAGGTTATGTTTGCAGTGGAGAAAGGCCCTTAAACAAAACTATGACTTTTTTCCAATTTTGAATGATATACTGTACTGTGACGTTTTTGTAACGTTTTGAACGACATACTAAACTATGATGATTTTTTTTTTTTTAAATTTTGGACAACATGCTAAACTGCAAAGTTTGGTGACATTTTAAACAACATACTAAACTATGACTGTTTTTTTTCAAGATTTTGGAGGACATACTGTACTATGACGTTTTTTAAACATCTTGGACGGCATACGAAACTATGACTTTATAAAAAAAATTGAATGACATATTATCCTATGATGTTTTTTTCAAATTTTGGAAGACATACTAAACTATAACCTTTGTTCCAATTTTGAATGACATACTATACTATGACGTTTTTGTAACATTTTGAACGACATCCTCAACTATGACTGTTTTTTTCAGATTTTGGATGGCATACTAAACTATGAAGTTTTGTGACATTTCGGACGAAATGGTAAACTGTGACGTTCTTTTAGAATTTTGGAAGACATACGAAACTATGACCTTTTTTCCAATTTTGAATGACATACTGTACTATGACGTTTTTGTAACATTTTGAACAACATACTATACTATGACGATTTTTAAAAAAAAATTGGACAACATGCTGAACTGCAAAGTTTCTGTGACATTTTGGACGACATACTATACTATGACGTTTTTTTTCAAATTTTGGACAACATACTATACTATGACGTTTTTGTGACATTTGGGACGACATACTATACTATGACGTTTTTTTCAAATTTTGGATGACATACTATACTATGACGTTTTTGTGACATTTGGGACGACATACTATACTATGATATTTTTTTTTTAATTTTGGACGACATACTATACTATGACGTTTTTGTGACATTTGGGACGACATACTAGACTATGACGTTTTTTTCAAATTTTGGATGACATACTATACTATGACGTTTTTTTGACATTTTGGACGACATACTATATGATGGCATTTTTTTTCAAATTTTGGACGACATATTATACTATGACGTTTTTTTCAAATTTTGGATGACATACTATACTATGACTTTTTTTTCAAATTTTGGACGACATAATATACTATGACGTTTTTGTGACATTTTGGACGACATACTAAATTATAACCCTTTTTCCCAATTTTGGAAGACATCCTAAACTATGACTGTTTTTTTTTTTTGTAAATTTTGAACAACATAGTATACTATGACTTTTTTTTTTCTCAAATTTTGGCCAACGTACTACACTATAATGTTTTCGTGACATTTCAGATGACATAGTATACTACAAAGTTATGTGACATTTTGGACGAATGACGCTGTTTGGGCTCTATTCTATAGATCAGCATTAGACGTTAGTGTTGTTCATGCAATAGAAAAAGCAGCTTTTAAACCTGTAGACTTGCACAGTCAAGGTTGTGTTTGCAGTGGAGAAAGGCCCTTAAACCTCTTCATCGGAGGTCGCATCACAGCATTTCACTGAGAAGGCCAGTGAATGTCTTCAGAATACTTTGAACAAAGCATACCTAAACATACAGATTCTATAAGCAGGAGCTGCTGAGGGCTAACAGACACTGAAATGTTGCAGATATGTTGATGTCTTTTATTTTCCATTCCCCACGACGTACCACCTTAAACCTTTAATCACTGCTCAGTTGGTCAGTGGATTAAGAATTGTCTGCACTAAGAGCTGATGTCTAATCTGTAGCCTTCTCTAGCTTCTCACAGCTGCATCTTGTGCCTGGCAGGAATTGTTTAGTGCAAGTGATCTATTTGATCATGTTACACCAAAGAGAAAAAAAAAAAGCAGACGGTAGATATGCTCTTAAATGACCACTTTTACACTGAGTTTTAGCCAGCACTTATTTGATATCTTCATGTTTTTATAATGAACATCGAAGCTCTCTTACGGAAGGTGAGAATCTTCTTTTCTAATATATATTATTGTAGGTTTCTGCTGCATTTTGCTATCATCAGCTTTGACAGTATCACCCACATTCACGTGTTATATCTGGTTACTAAGGCAAGCCTTCTCAGCCAGTTTACATTTGCTTTTTCTCCCTTTATTTTGCAATGTGAATGACAGTTTTGCACTGGAACGGCACAAAGTGGAACCGAGCATTAGGCACAAAGTCAGCTGGAGCGTCTAAGTGACATTAAGATTCAAGGCCACCATGTTTGTTTGTTTTTCTTTCCGTGTTCTGTTCCTCATTCTTGTGCTGGAGCCCACAGAGAGGAATGTGCTATCATAAGTGTGTAGTCTGTTGTAATAGCCAGTGGACCTTGAATCCAGAGTGCTGTATTGTATGTGTTGTCGCATAGAAACCCAGTGTAAGAAATTGATCCTCGGTTGTTTTTTATTTTTGAGATGCTGCTTTTTTAGATTTCTAACTTAAATCAGTTGTAATATTTATAGCGCTTTAGCCTCCAGTGGTCCTTTGCCTGTTAAATTATGCATTTTTTTTTTTGATGAAGTTAAATACCATTATGTGTTGTTTTGAATTGCATTTTTGTTTCTTTTAAAATATAGAATATCAACTCTGTTATGATTTTTACTGTGAAAGCCCCAAACATGAACTTCTCTTATTTAAAATCAGTGATAATGTGTATAATAAACAGCAGAGTGCCTTTATTACTATGCTATACTACTATTTCAGACAGACATGGAGACATAAATACCAGGGACTAGCTTTATATTTTTGTTGAGAGTTTTTTTATTTTGATAAGTTGTTCATGTTTGTCACTGTTCTGCCTTTTTTTTTGTTTGTTTGTTTATGTAAATATGTACAACTTAAATTGCCATCAACCAGCAGCCCAGTCATCACATCCTGTACTCTGGACCTGTTTCTGTTCACTAACTAGCATGGTAACCAATTAAAGGTACCTGGACAATAAATACATGCAATAAACCAGCACTGAAGTTCTGTGTAATTTGTCGGCCTTCGTTTTCATCCACTGCACGGGTCAAAGGATGCAATCAAAACGTAGCAGCTTGCTTTTCATATGTATTTTCATGCAGGATGTTGTGTTGTGAAGTGGAGCATAGCTGCAGTGTTCTGCAACAGACCCAAGAGGGCGCTCTCAGTGTGCTGGTGATAATGGATTTTCTGCACCATAGAAGCATCTTGCACTGATCCCTCCACCAGGACCCGCATATTGGATGATATGCAGAGAAAACGAAGTGAGGATCAGTGTGTTTACTGAATAGATCTGCGAGGGCTTTCCTCTGGATATGAAGACAACAGAGTTTCTCTGTGAAATGACCCACTGTCTGAGAGGATTAGAGGGATGCAGGCTTGCACACTCTGCTTTCTCTTTGTCTGGCTGTTTACACATTGATTTGTCATAAATAATAATGATCTGTTTTCTTGCAGAGGTCGCCAGGAATTGCAGTGCTTTTGCCCCAACTCCTACAGATTAATCAATGCTTCATGTTCAAATTAACAGGATAAGGGGAGCAAATGAGACTGCGTTGCTGCTTCTGCTTCCGTGCTGTGTAGTTATGCTCCTCATACTCAGTCTGGTCAAATTCTTAACCTTCAGGCTCATATGGATTGGTCATCACATGACAAAATGAGAGCAACCTCTTGGAGTGACATTATCATGATCTTTTAATGATTTAAATGAAACAAATGACCATATATTCTGTAAGTTTAATAAAATGTTGCATAAGATTCAGCAAAAAACATAGCACACGAGCAGCATGTATATAGATTTGCATTGTGCTTCTCAAAAACCCATATCAAGTACAATAATCACCTCAATGCAACGAAGTACGAACTAAATATTTTGAACCACATCCTATACTTTGACCTTTTTTGCAATTTTGGACGAAATACTATTCTATGACGTTTTTGTGACATTTTGGACGACATACTATGCTATGACGTTTTTTTCAAACTTTTGACGACATACTGTACTATGATGTTTTTGTCACATTTTGGACGACATACTATACTATGGCGTTTTTTTCAAATTTTGAACGACACACTATACTATGGCGTTTTTTTCAAAATTTGGACGACATACTAGACTATGATGTTTTTTTCAAATTTTGAACGACATACTATAATATGACGTTTTTGTGACATTTTGGACGACATACTATACTATGGCGTATTTTTCAAATTTTGAACGACATACTATACTATGGCGTTTTTGTGACATTTTGGACAACATACTATACTATGGCGTTTTTGTGACATTTTGGACGACATACTATAATATGATGTTTTTGTGACATTTTGGACGACATACTATACTATGACGTTTTTTTCAAATTTTGGACGACATACTATACGATGGCATTTTTGTGACATTTTGGACGACATACTATACTATGGCGTTTTTGTGACATTTTGGACGACATACTATAGTATGGTGTTTTTTTCAAATTTTGAACGACGTACTAGACTATGATGTTTTTTTCAAATTTTGAACGACATACTATACTATGACATTTTTGTGACATTTGGGACGACATATTGTACTATGGCGTTTTTGTGACATTTTGAACGACATACTATACTATGAAGTTTTTGTGACATTTTGGACGACATACTATACTATGGCGTTTTTTTCAACTTTTGAACGACATACTATCCTATGGTGTTTTTGTGACATTTTGGACGACATACTATACTATGGTGTTTTTTTCAAATTTTGAACGACATACTATACTATGAAGTTTTTGTGACATTTTGGACGACATACTATACTATGACGTTTTTGTGACATTTTGGACGACATACTATACTATGGCGTTTTTTTCAAATTTTGAACGACATACTATACTATGACGTTTTTGTGACATTTTGGACGACATACTATACTATGACTTTTTTGTGACATTTTGGACGACATACTATACTATGGTGTTGTTTTCAAATTTTGAACGACATACTATACTATGACGTTTTTGTGACATTTTGAACGACATACTATCCTATGGCGTTTTTGTGACATTTTGGACGACAGACTATACTATGGCGTTTTTTTCAAATTTTGAAAGACATACTAGACTATGACGTTTTTTTAAAATTTTGAACGACGTACTATACTATGACGTTTTTGTGACATTTTGGACGACATACTATACAATGACGTTTTTTTCAAATTTTGGACGACATACTATACTATGGCATTTTTTTCAAATTTTGAATGACATACTATACTATGACGTTTTTGTGACATTTTGGACGACATACTATACTATGGCGTGTTTTTCAAATTTTGAACGACATACTATACTATGACGTTTTTGTGACATTTTGGACGACATACTATACTATGGCGTTTTTTTCAAATTTTGAACGACATACTATACTATGACGTTTTTGTGACATGTTGGACGACATACTATACTATGGCGTTTTTTTCAAATTTTGGACGACATACTATACTATGGCGTTTTTGTGACATTTTGGACGACATACTATACTATGGCGTTTTTGTGACATTCTGGACGACATACTATACTATGGCGTTTTTTTCAAATTTTGGACGACAGACTAGACTATGATGTTTTTTTCAAATTTTGAACGACAGACTATACTATGGTGTTTTTTTCAAATTTTGAACGACATACTATAATATGACGTTTTTGTGACATTTTGGACGACATACTATACTATGGCGTATTTTTCAAATTTTGAACGACATACTATACTATGGCGTTTTTGTGACATTTTGGACAACATACTATACTATGGCGTTTTTGTGACATTTTGGACGACATACTATAATATGATGTTTTTGTGACATTTTGGACGACATACTATACTATGACGTTTTTTTCAAATTTTGGACGACATACTATACGATGGCATTTTTGTGACATTTTGGACGACATACTATACTATGGCGTTTTTGTGACATTTTGAACGACATACTATACTATGGCGTTTTTGTGACATTTTGGACGACAGACTATAGTATGGTGTTTTTTTCAAATTTTGAACGACGTACTAGACTATGATGTTTTTTTCAAATTTTCAACGACATACTATACTATGGCGTTTTTGTGACATTTTGGACGACATACTATACAATGGCATTTTTTTCAAATTTTGAATGACATACTATACTATGACGTTTTTGTGACATTTTGGACGACATACTATACTATGGCGTGTTTTTCAAATTTTGAACGACATACTATACTATGACGTTTTTGTGACATTTTGGACGACATACTATACTATGGCGTTTTTTTCAAATTTTGAACGACATACTATACTATGACGTTTTTGTGACATGTTGGACGACATACTATACTATGGCGTTTTTTTCAAATTTTGGACGACATACTATACTATGGCGTTTTTGTGACATTTTGGACGACATACTATACTATGGCGTTTTTGTGACATTTTGGACGACATACTATACTATGGCGTTTTTTTCAAATTTTGGACGACAGACTAGACTATGATGTTTTTTTTCAAATTTTGAACGACAGACTATACTATGGTGTTTTTTTCAAATTTTGAATGACATACTATACTATGACGTTTTTGTGACATTTTGGACGACATACTATACTATGACGTTTTTGTGACATTTTGGACGACATACTATACTATGGCGTTTTTGTCAAATTTTGAACGACATACTAGACTATGACGTTTTTTTTAAATTTTGAACGACGTACTATACTATGACGTTTTTGTGACATTTTGGACGACATACTATACAATGACGTTTTTTTCAAATTTTGAACGACATGCTATACTATGGCATTTTTTTCAAATTTTGAACGACATACTATACTATGGCGTTTTTGTGACATTTTGGACGACATACTATACTATGGCGTTTTTGTGACATTTTGGACGACATACTATACTATGGCGTTTTTGTCAAATTTTGAACGACATACTATACTATGGCGTTTTTGTGACATTTTGGACGACAGACTATAGTATGGTGTTTTTTTCAAATTTTGAACGACGTACTAGACTATGATGTTTTTTTCAAACTTTCAACGACATACTATACTATGGCGTTTTTGTGACATTTTGGACGACATACTATACTATGACGTTTTTGTGACATTTTGGACGACATACTATACTATGACGTTTTTGTGACATTTTGGACGACATACTATACTATGGCATTTTTTTCAAATTTTGGACTACATACTATACTATGGCGTTTTTTTGACTTTTTGGACGACAGACTATACGATGGCGTTTTTGTGACTTTTTGGACGACATGCTATACTATGACGTTTTTGTGACATTTTGGACGACAAACTATACTATGGCTTTTTTTCAAATTTTGAACGACATACTATACTATGACGTTTTTGTGACATTTTGGACGACATACTATGCTATGGCGTTTTTGTGACATTTTGAACAACAGACTATACTATGACGTTTTTGTGACATTTTGGACGACATACTATACTATGGCGTTTTTTTCAAATTTTGAACGACATACTATACTATGACGTTTTTGTGACATTTTGGACGACATACTATACTATGCCGTTTTTTTCAAATTTTGGACGACATACTATAGTATGACGTTTTTGTGACATTTTGGACGACATACTATACTATGGCGTTTTTTTCAAATTTTGGACGACATACTATACTATGGCGTTTTTGTGACATTTTGGACGACATACTATACTATGGCGTTTTTGTGACATTCTGGACGACATACTATACTATGGCGTTTTTTTCAAATTTTGGACGACAGACTAAACTATGATGTTTTTTTCAAATTTTGAACGACAGACTATACTATGGCGTTTTTGTGACATTTTGGACGACATACTATACTATGGTGTTTTTTTCAAATTTTGAACGACATACTAGACTATGATGTTTTTTTAAAATTTTGAACGACGTACTACACTATGGCGTTTTTGTGACATTTTGAACGACATACTATACGATGACGTTTTTTTCAACTTTTGAACGTCATACTATCCTATGGCGTTTTTCTGACATTTTGGACGACATACTATGGCGTTTTTTTCAACTTTTGAACGACATGCTACCCTATGGCGTTTTTGTGACATTTTGGACGACATACTATACTATGGCGTTTTTTCAAATTTTGAACGACATACTATACTATGGCGTTTTTGTGACATTTTGGACAACATACTATACTATGGCTTTTTGTGACATTTTGGACGACATACTATACTATGACGTTTTTGTGACATTTTGGACGACATACTATACTATGACGTTTTTGTGACATTTTGGACGACATACTATACTATGGCGTTTTTGTCAAATTTTTAACGATATACTATACTATGGCGTTTTTGTGACATTTTGGAAGACAGACTATACTATGGCGTTTTTTTCAAATTTTGAACGACATACTAGACTATGACGGTTTTTTTTAATTTTGAACGACGTACTATACTATGACGTTTTTGTGACATTTTGGACGACATACTATACAATGACGTTTTTTTCAAATTTTGAACGACATACTATACTATGGCATTTTTTTCAAATTTTGGACTACATACTATACTATGGCGTTTTTTTGACTTTTTGGACGACAGACTATACGATGGCGTTTTTGTGACTTTTTGGACGACATGCTATACTATGACGTTTTTGTGACATTTTGGACGACAAACTATACTATGGCTTTTTTTCAAATTTTGAACGACATACTATACTATGACGTTTTTGTGACATTTTGGACGACATACTATGCTATGGCGTTTTTGTGACATTTTGAACAACAGACTATACTATGACGTTTTTGTGACATTTTGGACGACATACTATACTATGGCGTTTTTTTCAAATTTTGAACGACATACTATACTATGACGTTTTTGTGACATTTTGGACGACATACTATACTATGGCGTTTTTTTCAAATTTTGAACGACATACTATACTATGACGTTTTTGTGACATTTTGGACGACATACTATACTATGCCGTTTTTGTGACATTCTGGACGACATACTATACTATGGCGTTTTTTTCAAATTTTGGACGACAGACTAGACTATGATGTTTTTTTCAAATTTTGAACGACAGACTATACTATGGCGTTTTTGTGACATTTTGGACGACATACTATACTATGGTGTTTTTTTCAAATTTTGAACGACATACTAGACTATGATGTTTTTTTAAAATTTTGAACGACGTACTACACTATGGCGTTTTTGTGACATTTTGAACGACATACTATACGATGACGTTTTTTTCAACTTTTGAACGTCATACTATCCTATGGCGTTTTTCTGACATTTTGGACGACATACTATGGCGTTTTTTTCAACTTTTGAACGACATGCTACCCTATGGCGTTTTTGTGACATTTTGGACGACATACTATACTATGGCGTTTTTTCAAATTTTGAACGACATACTATACTATGGCGTTTTTGTGACATTTTGGACAACATACTATACTATGGCTTTTTGTGACATTTTGGACGACATACTATACTATGACGTTTTTGTGACATTTTGGACGACATACTATACTATGGCGTTTTTTTCAAATTTTGAAAGACATACTATCCTATGGCGTTTTTGTGACATTTTGGACGACATACTATACTATGGCGTTTTTTTCAAATTTTGAACGACATACTATCCTATGGCGTTTTTGTGACATTTTGGACGACATACTATACTATGACGTTTTTGTCAAATTTTGAACGACAGACTATACTATGGCTTTTTTGTGACATTTTGGACGACATACTATACTATGACGTTTTTTTCAAATTTTGGACGACATACTAGACTATGGCGTTTTTTTCAAATTTTGAACGACATACTATACTATGACGTTTTTGTGACATTTTGGACGACATACTATACTATGGCGTTTTTTTCAAATTTTGAACAACATACTATACTATGACGTTTTTGTGACATTTTGCACGACATACGATACTATGGCGTTTTTGTGACATTTTGGACGACATACTATACAATGGTGTTTTTTTCAAATTTTTAACGACATACTATACTATGGCGTTTTTTTCAAATTTTGAATGACATACTATACTATGACGTTTTTGTGACATTTTGGACGACATACTATACTATGGCTTTTTTTCAAATTTTGAACGACATACTAGACTATGACGTCTTTGTGACATTTTGGACGACATACTATACTATGGCGTTTTTGTGACATTTTGAACGACATACTATACTGTGACGTTTTTGTGACATTTTGGACGACATACTATACTATGGTGTTTTTTTCAACTTTTGAACGACATACTATCCTATGGAGTTTACATCAAAGTCTCCATGTCGTCCAAAATTTGAAAAAAACGCCATAGTATAGTATGTCGTCCAAAATGTCACAAAAACGTCATAGTATAGTATGTCGTTCAGAATATGAAAAAAACATCATGGTCTCGTATGTCGTCCAAAATTTGAAAAAAACGCCATAGTATAGTATGTCGTCCAAAATGTCAATAAAACGTCATAGTATAGTATGTCGTCCAAAATTTGAAAAAAAACGCCATAGTATAGTATATTGTTCAAAATGTCACAAAGACATCATAGTATTGTATGTCGTCCAAAATTTGAAAAAAAGTCATAGTATAGTATGTCTTCCAAAATGTGACAAAAACATCATAGTATAGTATGTTGTCCAAAATTTGAAAAAAATATCACAGTATAGTATGTCGTCAAAAGTTTGAAAAAAATGTCATAGTATAGTATGTCGTCCAAAATTTGAAAAAACCGTCATAGTATAGTATGTCATCCAAAATGTCACAAAAACGTCATAGTATAGTATGTCGCTCAAAATATGAAAAAAACATCATAGTATAGTATGTCGTCCAAAATTTTTTAAAAAAGCCATAGTATAGTATGTCGTTGAAAATGTCACAAAAACGCCATAGTATAGTATGTCGTCCAAAATTTGAAAAAAACGCCATAGTATAGTATGTCGTCCAAAATATTACAAAAACACCATAGTATAGTATGTCGTCCAAAATGTCACAAAAACGTCACAGTATAGTATGTCGTTCAAAATATGAAAAAAACATTATAGTCTAGTATGTCGTCCAAAATTTGAAAAAAGCGCCATCGTATAGTATGTCGTCCAAAATGTCAGAAAAACGTCATAGTATAGTATGTCGTCCAAAATTTGAAAAAAACGCCATAGTATAGTATGTCGTTCAAAATGTCACAAAAACATCATAGTATTGTATGTCGCCCAAAATTTAAAAAAAAGTCACAGTGTAGTATGTCTTCCAAAATGTGACAAAAACATCATAGTATAGTATGTTGTCCAAAATTTGAAAAAAATGTCATAGTATAGTATGTCGTCCAAAATTTGAAAAAAACATCATAGTATAGTATGTCGTCAAAAGTTTGTCATACTATAGTATGTCGTCCAAAATGTCACAAAAACGTCATAGTATCATATGTCGTCCAAAAAATGCCATGGTGTAGTATGTCGTTCATAATGTCACAAAAACATCATAGTATAGTATGTTGTCCAAAATTTGAAAAAAACATCATAGTGTCATATGTCGCCCAAAATTTCACAAATACGTCATAGTATCGTATGTAGTCCAAAATGTCACAAAAACGTCATAATATTGTATGTAGTCCAAAATTTTTTAAAAAGTCATAGTATAGTGTGTCGTCCAAAATTTGAAAGAAAAAACAACACAGTATCGTATGTCGTCCAAAGTTTGACAAAAACATCATTGTATCGTATGGAGGCCAAAATTTGAAAAAAAACCCTCATAGTATAGTATGTCATGGTATCATATGTCGTCCAAAATTTGAAAAAAAGTCACAGTATCGTATGTCGTCCAAAGTTTGACAAAAATGTAATAGTACAGTATAGCGTCCAAAATTTGAAAGAAACGTCATAGTATAGTATGTCGTCCAAAATTTGAAAAAATTTCATAGTATAGTATGTCGTCCAAAATGTCACAAAAACATCATATTATACTATGTCGTCCAAAACTTGAAAGAAACATCATAGTATAGTATGTCATCCGAAATGTCACAAAAACGTCATAGTATAGTATGTCGTCCAAAATTTGAAAAAAATATCATAGTACAGTAAGTCGTCCAAAATGTCCCAAAAACGTCACAGTATAGTATGTCGTCCAAAATTTGAAAAAAACATCATAGTACAGTATGTAATCCAAAATGTCACAAAAACGTCATAGTATAGTATGTCATCCAAAATGTCCCAAAAACGTCATAGTATAGTATGTCGTCCAAAAAATGCCATGGTATAGTAAGTCATTCATAATGTCACAAAAACATCATAGTATAGTATGTCGTCCAAAATTTGAAAAAAACATCATAGTATAGTGTGTATTCCAAAATGTCACAAAAACGTCATAATATTGTATGTAGTCCAAAATTTTTTAAAAAGTCATAGTATAGTATGTCGTCCAAAATTTGAAAGAAAAAACATCACAGTATCGTATGTCGTCCAAAGTTTGACAAAAACATCATTGTATCGTATGTAGTCCAAAATTTGAAAAAAAAACCTCATAGTATAGTATGTCATGGTATCATATGTCGTCCAAAATTTGAAAAAAAGTCACAGTATCGTACGTCTTCCAAACTTTGACAAATATGTAGTAGTACAGTATATCGTCCAAAATTTGAAAGAAACGTCATAGTATAGCATATCGTCCAAAATTTGAAAAAATTTCATAGTATAGTATGTCGTCCAAAATGTCACAAAAACATCATATTATAGTATGTCGTCCAAAACTTGAAAGAAAAAACATCACAGTATCGTATATAGTACAAAATTTGAAAAAAAACCTCATAGTATAGTATGTCGTCCAAAATGTGACAAAAACGTCATCGTATTGTTTGTAGTCCAAAATGACAAAAAAATGTCATAGTATAGTATGTCGTCCAAAATTTGAAAAAACCGTCATAGTATAGTATGTCATCCAAAATGTCACAAAAACATCATAGTATAGTATGTCATCCAAAATTTGAAAAAAACATCATAGTATAGTATGTCGTCAAAAGTTTGTCATACTATAGTATGTCGTCCGAAATTTGAAAAAAAACGTCATCGTATAGTATGTAGTCCAAAATGTCACAAAAACGTCATAATATTGTATGTAGTCCAAAATTTAAAAAAAAAGTCATAG
>JAMOIN010001298.1:0-24901 GCA_024666655.1 Dascyllus trimaculatus
TAATACTATAAAACTAGCAGTTACCAACTTTGCCATGCTAGTGTTAGAAGTTAGCTATAGCATTAAAAATGGTACATGTAGCATTTGTAACACTTCATTTTCACAAGGAAATTCCTTACTGAACTGTCAAACTGCTAATAATCTGTATTTATTAGTTTATCTAGTTTTGTTTATGCTGCACTTTTTGTTTAGTGCTAATTAGCTATTCTGTTAGCATTCAGTAATAAGACAGTGAACGTTCTACACATTTTACCTACTTAAACATCAGCATGTTAGCGGTGCGAGTTCTAATTAAGTTACTAATACTGAGCATTAAAAGTTTATATTGATATAATTTAATATTCCTTTTTGACCTTGGAAACAGCTGCTGTTTTCAGTTTTAGCATAAAAATTAGATGGAATTTTAATTATAGTGATAAAAATGATGAAAACTGATTAAAACACCAGAGATTAAAAGGTTCAGTATTCATCATGTAATGTTAAAGAAAGTCTAAAAAAGTTTGTCACCTCATTTGTCTAATTCTGAAAATGTGAACTGACTAAGATCTTCAGGTGAACATGAGATATTTGACATTTTTACAAACATTATTAATGCCAGCTTCAGCAGACGATGCCATGTCACCTTCAGTCTGTACATTATAATGAAAGCAGAGGATTCTCTCCTGTGTTATAAATTACTTCTCTCCATTTCCAGCATGCAGCCATGCAGTGAAACAGGAGCTTTAACTGCTCAGCTAATCTTCCCTCTCTGCATATCTGGCGGCCATTACGGCTCAGCGAGTCCATTCATCACGTCGGACATTACGGATCAAAGAGTGAGTTCAGCTGACACCACGGTAAGATATGAGAGGGTAGGACATCCAGAAGTGCAGGTCAGCGTCCACGGATTCATCTAAAGATGTTAAAAGTCAGGTAACGGTGGTGATTAGTTTTCATAATTCATGCTTGGACGTTATAATTCCATTATGACACTCAAATTAACAATTTGTCCCTCATTTTATCGGAGTTCTTCGCTTGGATGAATTTTTTGGGCGGACAAATGAAGAGCAACGTGTAGCCTCATAAAATCTGAGGAGGAAACTCTGTAAAGCCAGAAAATTAAATATAATATGGGGACTTTTATATGCCTGAGCTGCCGGTCTGATGTGCAGTACAGTAAGTCTAGATTGGAGATATTAAAGCAGAAAACGCAGCAAAGGTGTGATATAATAAGAACACTACACTGTAAAATTAAATCGTTAAAAAGATCTGGCAGTGAGGCTGCAGAGACACAGAAAAGGCGGTTAACTTTAGCATTAAAAAAAACTGTAAACACTGTGAAAATAGTCGCAAATATTTTACAGTCGCACATCACCAAAGACCAAATTACTATTTGTAAAAACGGAGATTGTTGATGTGAAAATTATGTATTGTCCTAATCTGTACATTTTTTTTACTATCATCATGTAAATTGTTATTTTTCCTCTGTGATTTTTACTGCACTGTAAAAATTGAACTTTTTTTAACGGTGTGAGTGTAATTTAAAAAACACAATTTACTGTTACTTTACAGTTTTTCTGTGTTTTGTTAAATTATAGATATAACTAGAAAAGCCCTGAGAGAGCTCATACCTCCACCAAGGAGCTTCAGTCCACCCCCAACAATCTCCCAGTTCACATATTTTCTATGGAACGTTACAGATACAAATGTAATTACATACAGTTCAAATGTCCTACCCACAATGCGGCCTTCACCCCATCCGACCTAATGAACAGGCGCGGCCTCTAGCGCGGCAGCTCCTAACAGCCTCCCAGCTTCTTAGACAACCGGAGATAAGAATGCCGGCCCAACCGTGCGTATGTCGCTCAGGAAGGAAAGAGAACTCCGTCATTGTCGCTGTCTGTCGCGTGGAGACCCAAAATGTCATGTGGTCAGAGGGGGTTACCCCAAAAACAAGAGTGCCCTGTGGTGGCTTTTAGAGTAAAGTCGTCCACCTGGTTACACTTACATTAAAAAAAATTCCCGGATCCAGACGGTGATCCAGATCAGTCCCTAAATGTCATCATTTGTTCTTTGTCCCATTTCACACATTTCTTGAAAATTTCATCCAAATCCATTCATGAGTTTTGGAGTATTTGCACACAAACAAACAAACAAACCAACCAACGCCAGCCATCACATAACCTCTTTGGCGGAGGTAACTGGTGAAATCCTAGAAAAAAAGCATTAATTTGCACGTTAATTTTTTTAAAAACTGCCTAAAATTGTAAATAAAAAAAAACTGTATTTTTTTCACAAATGGTAATTTGTTCTTTTACAGTGTTTAACTGTAAAATTGCACTTTTAAAAAAATATTTTTAAATTAATAAAAATCTAAAAAGTACTGAAAAATGATAAATCATCCTTCAAACTTTTTCTATGTATTTTAAAACATTTTTTTTTTTACAGATTTTCCCTGCTTTGTTAATTTACAGATAATAAATACACTGTGCCAAAAATAAATAAATAAATCATAAAAAATGGTGAAATATGTAATGTCAAAAACGTTAAAAGCAGTGAAAATACCTTAATATCTGATTTGAATAAAATAAAATTGTTTAATTTTATGGTCACATATTGTAAAACAACAAATTAATATTTGTAATAGTACAGATTTATTGTAGACATTACGCACGTTAGCTTGTTTTGTTTTTTACTGTGTACATATGAATTACTACTTTTTTTGCAGTGATTCTACAACACGTTTTATGTAATTCAACAAAATATCTGTAAAATAATGGTTTAAAAGATTTTTTAAACCATTTCTCATTTCTTAATAAACATAATTTGTTTTTCAGTGACTGCAAAAATCTACAAAATAATATTTTTTGGTGATTTAAAAGCAGCGAAAAAAAATGGTGTAACTTTACAGCCGAACATTGTGAAGTAGGAATTTGTAAAAATACAGATTTTTGATGAGGATGAATGTAAAGTTTTTAGCCGCTTTCTTACTTATTTTACTAGATATTACGTTTAATTTAACAAAACAGGAAAAAATCTGTAAAATAACAGCAAATTGTGCAAATAGTAAAGTTAAAAACTGTTAAAAGCATAATTTTTTTGCAGTGTAAACAAAGAAGAAAGACCAACAAGGTGAGAAAATAGACGGAAAAAGCTCAATAAGTTCCCCAAGCTTTGACTTTGTCTTCTAACCTGTGAACACATGTGATGTTTTCTATCACGTGTGAGTTTTTCAGATTAATTAAATGTACCTGATGTGATGTTGACATAATGAGCGTCATGCATTTGAGCTGCAGGTGAAATAAAGACAGGAGCCAGGAGGTGTAATACATAGATAAATATATGTCAGTAAATACATTCAGACAGAGCCGTTCCTCCACTCGTGTTCACATCATGACCTGCCTCAGACCTCCAGTTCTTTCGCAGCCTTAAAACTCTTGGATTACGTCGACGCCCAAAGACCTCCCGTTGGTCCCGTCTCGGCCAATTTAATCCCAGCCGGTTCAATCCTCCAGGTTTACGTAACGTCAGGTCGGGACGCCGTGGAGCCTCAGCGGCTGCTCATGTCGCATTTCGTACCTGATTCTCAACCAGAACTCCAAACACGTGCCCCCCTACAGCTGCTACACCGTAAAGGGACGTCTTACATGGTCTTATATCAACAATGACGCCTCTCACTGATGCTGTAGCTCCTCCCAGCAGCTTGTAAGTCACTTTATAATTTTGCTTTTAGGATTTTGTGGTCCGTTTTACAGATGCAGGTCTAACTACAGCTGGATTTCTTCACTGATTTCAGCCCAGGAAGCACCGAATGGCTGATTTTAAACCTCAAAATCCAGTTTTTTAGGCTGATGATCCGACTTAAAGAGCCCATATTCTGCTTTTTTGGGTTCCTCCTCTCTTTTTGCGTGAAGTGAAGCCTCGAACCTGCATTCTTTCTAACAGCCAGCAGGAGGCAACTCGTCTGGCTGCAAAACAAAGTCAGATTGTATAGAAGTCAATGAGAAATTGACCCTACTTCTTAGTCAATTTGCTGCCTCAGTAAACATTTTCCTAGTGAGTTTCTGGTCTCAATCCTTAGTTTCAAGTCTCCTTTAATACTGCGTGATGTTCATTTGGGAAATTCTGGTCACATTTATAAGAAAATAGATGATAAAGCAGAGTACATTTGGGGGCGGGGCTACCCTGTGATTGACAGGTGTCCCTTATTTCATTGATTTTACTGATTTTTATTGCTTTTATTGACCATAATACACTCTTTATCTTCATGCAAACCTTATTTAAACTGCGTTGGCTCTTGTAAAAGGGATTTTTATGCTCACTGAGACTTTATTTGTTTAAATAAAGGTTAACCCTCTGAACTCCAAGCAGTTTCTAGGCATCGATTTTTGTTGCGTGATTGTTGGTCATGACCTGCAGTTGCATTGAAAAGCCCAGAAAGTTTTGTTTTGAGACTAGATTTGGTGCAAAAGCTTTATTTTTGGCGTTTTTTAAAGAGACACGTAGACTAAAACCATAAACCATCACAATTTCTAGCTCATTTTTGACTGCTTTTCGGGACAGGAAGGTTCTTTACGGGTATAAATGGTATGGCGTTGATGATTTCTTTGTAAAATAAATTGTATAATATGAATGATTTCTTTGTCAGAGTAAAGATGCCTCAGGGGTTGTTGTTGTTTTCTGAACCAAAAGGGATTTTTAAAATGGTGGCACACAGATAGAGCCTATATTGGCAGGATTATACCCATAGTGTACATCCAGCGAGTCAGAATAGTAGGGAGATAATAACACTGTTCTGTTCCAGTAAAATGGTTTCTCCTGTGTCCATGGTATTTTCTCAGTAGTTTGCAACAGACACTGTGTTTAACTTTGTCTAATCATCTGTGCCGTATCTTCCTTTGGAAAACCGCCACCAAATCTAAGCTTGGAATTGCAATATTTCATCAATATTTCTTTGTTCCGCATCTCTCGTTTAAAAATTATCCTTAAATAAATCGTTGGAAGTAGCCAGATTTTCCAAAAAACAAAAAAATTCTGCACTTTTAGACGCAACCGTGAAGCCTCTTGCGGCTCGGCTGCGACCGACAGTCACGTGACTAAAATTCTGGGACTTTTTCGGTTGAACTGCAGGCAGTGCTTCCACAAAGCAGACAGGAGACGGGTGCAGAAGCAAATTAAAAATGCATGTAGTGAAATATCTGTGGCGCATAAAGCAGCTGCTATTTCTCAGTATCTGTAACACCTGTTGGGGAAAAGTTGTGCATGTTGATTCCAGGTTTTTCCAATTTTTGCAAATTAATAATCAAAGAAATTCAACTTTTGTTTGTCCTTATTTGTATTTTACGGCATTCTAACTGTGTCTTCTTGCACATAAATCTTCTTGTGTTGTTTTGTTGTTTCTTTTTGTATCCGTGTCTTTTTTCTCTGTTATTTTTGCATCTTTTTGGGTTATTTTCGCATTTTTTATGTCATTTCTAAGTGCCACACTGCACAGGAGGCATGTTTGAGTTCCCTCTCCTTCCACCCATCGATGTTCTGTTTCCATTGAGGTGCAGGACTTTCTATTGTAGTGAAAAATGAGCCCACAGTGGGAAAAAATGTGATGGAAGCAAATAAAAAAAAGGCCCAGAAACTACCAGGGTTCAGTGTTAATACTGTTAAACCATCCCTGGGCTACTTGGGAGGGGCAGGTCATTGGGTCGACCAGGTGATCAGAATCAGGCTCCTTTAGATTTACATCAATCAGCCCATAAAATCCATTTCCCATCAGCGCAATGATTCACGACCTCCTGCGCCTTCCTTTTCTTTTTAAAAAATCTGCAGCGTTCACTCACTGCCGGGATTTATTTCCTCCGTCCGTCCCCACGAGGCTCACGAGCCGCACATTTATGCGGCTAATTTCCAGAGAGGTGAAGGGTGAACGGCTCCCCGGAGCTTCGGCGACTCTCCAAGGACGAGCAGCGACGCCGAGGACGTTGCTCTCAGAGGGGAGCTGACCCGGTGACCGCCGGGCGACTGGACTGTCCATCATGGCGTGACGGATTCATATTGACAGCCCTGTAGATTACGGGCCGGGGATGGAGACGTTTGCTGCCTGCAGAGTTTGGTGCAACAGTGAAAGCCTTCTCAGTTTGCTTTGTTCCCAGCTGCACGCAAAAGATCAACGCTTTCAACTACAACACTTGCAAATCTCTTTCACTGTTGAACCAAACTTGCTCTGAATCTGGAGGTACAACAGTGAAAACCATCTATCGCCATTAAACTCCAACACAGCTGGAAAACAAACAGACACATCACAGAACTCTTCACACTAGTTTCGTCGTCATAAATAGGACGTGGCCCACGCGTGACCCGTTTGAAAGCGCTTTGCGTGGCATTTTATGTTAATCACACTCAACCCAGAGAAGAAATAATCTTTGCCGCTTCCTGTACCGAGGCAGACCTTCCTTGTTCTCCGTGACGTCTTTCTCCAAAAGCTGCTGCCTTTTTCTGCAAAACACATGTAAGCGAGGCTCAGAAACAGGCGTGTCTGGCAGCCGGTCGTCGCCTGGGAGACTCTCCAGGGACTGACTTGACCCGCAAATCGAGGGTCAGATGGGAGGCAGGGCTAACGTGCTAATCTGCTAGCATGTTTACGGCAGGCTGAGCCCTACTGGCTGAGCTATTTTTGAGACATCATCATGAAATCTGTGGGTTTGACGACGCCGTTTGAAGAAAAAAGTTAGAACTGAATCCATACGTGAATCACAGGTTCTGGTTATCAAAGCTAAATGCAGGTGGAAGACTTGAGAAACAACAGCGCCATTCCAAGTGACTAATTTCCTCTTTACCGAGTATCAAAATGTCATGTACCCCTCACATTGCAGGTCATGGATCTCCCTCATGTCCTTGCCCAGGTTTGGCTCATGTTCAGTGCCTATGAAAAGTATTTCCGCCCTTTTAATTGCTTTTCAACATTGGGTCATGGCTAAAAGAGAAAAACACTGTTAAAAAAAAGCTCATAGTTCACCAGAGGACATGTGGAGTCAACTGAAAGAAGACTCTTTGATTTGATGAGACTAAATTGAGCTTTTTGTCATTCAGACTAGACACCATGTTTGTCAGACACCAAACTCTGAACATCACAAACAAACCATTCTAACTGTGAAGCATGGTGGTGGAAGCATCATGATGTGAAGCATGGTGGTGGTAGCATCATGACGTGAAGCATGGTGGTGGTAGCATCATGACGTGAAGCATGGTGGTGGTAGCATCATGACGTGAAGCATGGTGGTGGTAGCATCATGACGTGAAGCATGGTGGTGGTAGCATCATGACGTGAATCATGGAGGTGGCAGCATCATGACGTGAAGCATGGTGGTGGCAGCATCATGTTGTGAAGCATGGAGGTGGCAGCATCATGACGTGAAACATGGTGGTGGCAGCATCATGTTGTGAAGCATGGAGGTGGCAGGATCATGATGTGAAGCATGGTGGTGGCAGCATCATCGTGAAGCATGGTGGTGGTAGCATCATGTTGTGAAGCATGGTGGTGGTGGTAGCATCATGATGTGAAGCATGGAGGTGGCAGCATCATCGTGAAGCATGGTGGTGGCAGGATCATGATGTGAAGCATGGAGGTGGTAGCATCATGTTGTGAAGCATGGTGGTGGTGGTAGCATCATGATGTGAAGCATGGAGGTGGCAGCATCATCGTGAAGCATGGTGGTGGCAGGATCATGATGTGAAGCATGGAGGTGGTAGCATCATGTTGTGAAGCATGGTGGTGGTGGTAGCATCATGATGTGAAGCATGGAGGTGGCAGCATCATGTTGTGAAGCATGGTGGTGGCACGATCATGATGTGAAGCATAGTGGTCGCAGCATCATGATGTAAGGCATGGTGGTGGCAGCATCATGACGTGAAGCATGGTGGTGGCAGTATCATGATGTGAAGCATGGAGGTGGCAGCATCATGATATGAAGCATGGAGGTGGAAGCATCATGATGTGAAGCATGGAGGTGGAAGCATCATGACATGAAGCATGGAGGTGGAAGCATCATGATGTGAAGCATGGTGGTGGCAGCATCATGATGTAAGTGAATACTTATGCAATTGCTTATTTTAGAATTTTAGAAATTCACTTTGTAGAAATCTGTTTTCACTTTGACATTAAAGAGTCTTTTCTTGCACATTCTTGTAAAAGAGTCTAATTAAATTGGCCATGATTTAATGTTGAAAAGCATAAAAAGTGGAAACTTCTAAGGGTGGATTCTTCAAATAGTCCCTGTCAGCTTCCTGCTGCTTTTTACTGTTTAGCGTCTTTCCTTAATTTCCACTTGTGGCTACAGTTACTGCACTTAGATGTTCAAATACTGCACATAGCACCTGGACATGTTCTACTACTGTCCATCCACAACGTCACAGATCTCACAGTCGGCTTTTCACACTTTATGTTGGTTTTCATGTACAGAGAAACGCGTCCGTCCTCCGAGTTTGTTGACAATCATCTTCAGACAGAAAATAAAAGCTGCTGTTCTTTCAGAGGAACCGGGTCCACAAATCCACTTAACCCCCCAATTAAACTCAGCACTGCTCCTCCCCCAGCGAGTCTGTGTTCTCCCCCAGGTCTATGGAGGCCGACGTGGATCTCATCTTCCCACGTCCTGGACCCGGACCCGGACCGGGACCGGGACCAGGACCGGGCCCCCCGACCACGAGGCCGGCCCTGGCCCCGCTGTGGCCCGGGTAGACCTCCACGGTGCTGGAGATGGACTGCAGGGATCGGTCCCGGAAGTAGTGGAAGGCCTCCTGGTCCAGGTAGCTCTGCTCCTCGCGGAGGCCCTGCTCGAACAGCTTCCTCTTGTGCCGGAACTCGATCACCGTCTTGGTGTAGGAGTTGAGGGTGGTGACGGAGGCGGCCATGCAGCAGGTGAAGGAGCCCCACGCCATGCTGGGTGGAGACACAGGGGAGGGACACGGGTGGTTTTAGGGTTTGAACACAGTAGAAGTTAAATAAGCTGTAATAACATGGGAGCAAGAGTGGCAGAAAAATACGTTTGGAATGGTGGAATACTGTAATGTTCAAAAACAACAAAAACAAACAAATCTAACAGCAAATATCTGTTTAAAAAATGCTGATTGAACCCAGAAGAACCCAGACACATTTTTCTTTAAGGGAAAATTATGCTGGATATAAAACAGACTAGATGGACGACATAGAACATTTCTGGTGTTATTTTGGAAACGCGCCCCCTAGTGTCCAAGACCTGTAATGTCACACTGGGCGTTTAAAGGAAATATAGATTATATGTGTTCTATGAAATTAAATCCACCTGACAGTTTCTTCTTTAGAAACACAGAGTTGCCTTTTTATTTGCATTTTCACGACATAAATCTAAGTTACTTCTTTGTTAATAAGATTTAGCAAAAAAAATGACTCTAATTTGAAAAAACTGACCCATAAAACAGCCTCATATTAGAAGTATTGCTGTTGCTGTGGATCACTGAGCAACACATTTATACAGTAAACATAAGACATAGAGCGAAAACAAAACACTGAAGGGAACCTGAGCAATTTTATCATCCACACCATGTCATGACTTTATTTTTCTTCATTTATTTTTGTTTCAAATGAATCATAGAAAAATACATTGAGACAAATGAACTGATTTACCTTAATTATTTGAGCAACTCATTGCTATTTTGTCTTATTGTGACAAATACGTCACATGGTATTTCTTAGGCTGAAGGCTGATGTAATAAGATATATGTCACAGCGACTTTTACTAAACTAGATCTATATCTATTTGTGTAAGAAATGTGATCAGAACTGCTTAAATGTGATCTTGGACGTGTTACTGAAGGATTCTAATTGTTACATGGGTTGAAATTTACCTTTACTGTCACAAAATAAGCTTTTAAAATTAACAAGTTTTCTCCCAGGTGCTCATCAGGCACGCTGCCATTCTGGAAGTGATGTCATGTTCACAGCAATTCACATCCTGTCACATGACCTCATCAGTTAAATTCAAGAATAAATGTCTATTAGGAACTTTGCAGAATATTTAAAGGGCGTGTGACACCTTATGGGTTAAATAAGGCTAAACAGTGTAATTTTATGGTCTTGCAGTGTAAAAGAACTCAGATTTTTATGTGATTATTTCCATTTTTTAGCCTGTTTTTTCCCCGTTTTTACAGCTAACATGTAAATAAATGCTTTTTTCTGTGGATTTACTAGATGTTGTCTGTAATTCTCTATCTTTCAGCCCTTAATATACAGATTTTTGCTTTCAAATAACAGCAAATATCAGTAAAATAATGATTTTATTTGCAAAAGAACCTTCACTATTTATAAAAATACAGATTTCTGACATTTATTTTCTACATCAATATGCTAATTAACATTTTCCTGTGATTTTTCTGGATGTTTTCTGTAAAATAGCACTTGAATAATCTACTATTTTAAATGCTTTGTATTAAAACTGTACAAGAAAGTGGAATTTTACAGTCAAACATTGCAAAAGAACAAATTATTATTTGTAAAAATGCAGATTCTTGATGGAGACGTTATCTGTGATTTAGCAAAACAGGTAAAATCTGTTAAAAATCAAAGTAAATTGTTGTTTTACAGTGATGACAGGGGTTTCAATGAGACACCAACGCTGCTTTAGATTCTCCCGCACTGAAAACATTAGTGGAACTTTGCAGAACTTTCTTAGAACATTTTTAAAACAAACAACAACAAAAAAAGCCGAGCTAAGAGCCTGCTGCTGTTCTGGGGGTCAGTGTACATCAGTATAATTCTTCAGCTTTGCCGTTGGCTGAAAATGATCCTGACACGACGGACAAATCCTCCCCAGCTTGTTTGATTCAACCTTTGGGCTCCACAAGGATCCCGAGACAGTTTAAAGCTACGTTCATGACCACCGTTCGTTAAAATTCCTCGAAACCAGAGTGTCTTTGTCCTGCTGCAAACACCAGGAGGTCCGACCGACCAGATGGAGACGCCTCCTTCGACTCAGAAACCATCTGTGGCGTTCTGCTGAATCCTCCATGTTCTCATTACTGACGAGCTGCTAATTGACTGACTCTGATATTAGCTGTTTAACAGAGAAGTAAACAAGCTGCCAAACGCTGCATGGCAACAAAATACCAAGCAGAGGTCGTGAAAAGGTAAATAACCTCAGACAGGACTGATGCAATCCATCACCGTTTATCTGGAGGAAACAGGAAGCCAAGCCGTGGTGGGATTTTCATATTAATACGCAGATTAATGTCAGTCACAGCGATCAATCACTGTGTTCAGGATTTAACACACAGATGTTTAAAGGAAAAACACGATAATATGTCGTATCAGCTCAATGAAACGCCAAATAAATAACCGGGACATAGATTACACAAAGAAAAAAATAGACTCTGACACTGATTTTTTTAAAAAACTGTGCAGGATTCTGTTCTGATAAGGAGAATATGATGCAGTTTGATGCAGAGAAGGGACTAACCAAGGGTGGATGAACTGGTACCTGTTATATAATGTAAAGAACAGTGATATATAACATACACTTCAAAATAAAAGCCAAAATGGTGCTTTTTGTCCATCAGACTAGACAATATGCTTGGCTGTACATCATCACTAACACCCCGTCCCCACTGCAAAGCATGGAGGTGGCAGCATCATGATGTGAAGCATGGTGGTGGCAGCATCATGATGTGAAGCATGGTGGTGGCAGCATCATGATGTGAAGCATGGTGGTGGCAGCATCATGATGTGAGGCATGGTGGTGGCAGCATCGAGATGTGAAGCATGGCGGTGGCAGCATCATTGCGGAGCATGGTGGTGGAAGCATCATGACGTGAAGCATGGTGGTGGAAGCATCATGATGTGAAGCATGGTGGTGGCAGCATCATGATGTGAGGCATGGTGGTGGCAGCATCATGACTTGAAGCATGGCGGTGGCAGCATCATTGCGGAACATGGTGGTGGCAGCATCATGACGTGAAGCATGTTGGTGGCAGCATCATGATGTGAAGCATGGAGGTGGCAGCATCATGATGTGAAGCATGGAGGTGGCAGCATCATTGTGGAGCATGGTGGTGGCAGCTAATTTAAGTGAAGCATGGTGGTGGAAGCATCATGATGTGAAGCATGGAGGTGGAAGCATCATGACTTGAAGCATGGTGGTGGCAGCATCATGATGTGAAACATGGTGGTGGAAGCATCATGATGTGAAGCATGGAGGTGGAAGCATTGTGATGTGAAACATGGAGGTGGAAGCATCATGACTTGAAACATGGTGGTGGCAGCATCGTGATGTGAAACATGGTGGTGGTTAGCTAATTTAGCCACTCTAGGCTACTTGGAACTACACCGTACTTGGCCTTAAGGTCAGCCTTATTCCATCTTGCTCAAATCTCCTGCTGCTTATTTCTTGTCACAAAGCTGTAAATTGGGTAAATTGTTAAAACTAAGTAGTTGTTTTTGACATAGAGCTGTTTGTCCTCAAGTCCTATTTAGCAAAACCAAACCAGATTCTCCAGAGGAACATTTCTGGCTTTATCCTACTTATTTTATCCATTGAGCATCCTCCAATTAATCTGTCCAGAATAAAGAACCAACATATATTTCTGTGTCCTGTCAGTGTTGATTTAACCAGACTACACGATGATGCTTTTGAGATTGTGTTGGGGTGGACTGAAGCTGCTTGGCGGTGGTCTGCACTCTATGAGGGCTTTTCTAGTTCACTAATCTGTTGATGAGTTTACTTTGATAAAGACGCTTTCTTTACCATTATGAGTGTAAAACATGAAATGAACCCATCCATCCACCCTGAGCTCCTCCCTACATAATTAAAGCAGCCACCAGAGGGCGCTGACACTGGGAGCACATGTGGTTCGGGAGTGTTTGTTTGCTAAAAGGACTGAAGTCGCCTCAAACGCAACAAAATGCTGCTCAGATGACATCTGGGTCGAGTTCTAACGGGATCTTTTCTGATGTTCTGTGTTTGAACTCAGACAGCAGCTGCAGCTCAGATTAAAGCCGGAAAAGTCCTTCTGGATAATTATCGGAGAAACAACAGTGAACCTGGACACCGCCCGCCGAGTGCAGCAGCAGCCGGCGTAAACATGAGAGGATAATTGGAGGCCTGATGCTGGTGGTGTTTACAGTGTGGATAGAAAGAGTTCAGCCCCCTTGGAGGTCTTCCCCTTTAACTGCTTTTCAATGGTGAGTCGGTTTCACTTTGATTTTAGGACAAGAATGGACAAAAGACCTTTTTTTTTTAACCTCATTCTACTTTATAAAACTGATCAAACTCTGTCAGGTTAAGCAGAGATCATTAGTGAACAGAACCTTTCAAGTCCAGACACACATTAGATTGAGGTCTGGACTCTGACTGGACCTCCAGAACATCCACCTTGTTGTCTTTAAACCATTTCTGTGGATCTTTGACTGTTTGCTTCGACTCATCGTCTGGATGGAAAACAAATCCCAGATCTTATCAGGTTGTCCTCCAGGACTTCTCTAGACTCTGCTGCATTTATTTATCCTCTACCTTTACAAGCCTTCCAGGACCTGCAGCTGAGAAACATCCTAACGTCATGATGCTGCCACCACCGTGTTTCACGTCATGATGCTGCCACCACCATGCTTCATGTCATGATGCTGCCACCGCCGTGCTTCACGTCATGATGCTGCAACCACCATGTTTCACGTCATGATGCTGCCACCGCCATGCTTCACATCATGATGCTGCCACCACCGTGCTTCACATCATGATGCTGCCACCACCATGCTTCACATCATGATGCTGCCACCACCATGCTTCACGTCATGATGCTGCCACCACCATGCCTCACATCATGATGCTGCCACCACCGTGCTTCACATCATGATGCTGCCACCACCATGCTTCACGTCATGATGCTGCCACCACCATGCCTCATATCATGATGCTGCCACCACCATGCTTCACATCATGATGCTGCCACCACCATGCTTCACATCATGATGCTGCCACCACCATGCTTCCATCATGATGCTGCCACCACCATGCTTCACATCATGATGCTGCCACCACCATGCTTCACATCATGATGCTGCCACCACCATGCTTCACATCATGATACTGCCACTGCCATGCTTCACGTCATCATGATGCTGCCACCACCATGCTTCACGTCATCATGCTGCCACCACCATGCTTCAAGTCATGATGCTGCCACAGCCATGCTTCACGTCATGATGCTGCCACCGCCGTGCTTCAGGTCATGATGCTGCCACCGCCGTGCTTCAGGTCATGATGCTGCCACCGCCGTGCTTCAGGTCATGATGCTGCCACCACCATGCTTCATGTCATGATGCTGCCACCGCCGTGCTTCAGGTCATGATGCTGCCACCGCCGTGCTTCAGGTCATGATGCTGCCACCACCGTGCTTCAGGCCATGATACTTCCACCACCATGCTTCACATCATGATGCTGCCACCACCATGCTTCACGGTGGAGGTGGTGTGTTTAAACATAGCGTCTAGTCTGGAGGAAAAAAACCTCCATCCTGGTCTTCTCAGACCAAAGAACCTTCTTCCAGGTGACTTCAGAGTCTCCACGTCTTCTGGTGACAGATTTAATCTGAGCTTTTTCCAACAGAGTCTTTCTCTTTGTCTCCATGAAGCTTTGACTGGAGAAGAACAGACAACAGTTGTTGATGAACAGGAACTACTTCAGAGGAGTCATAGGAGTCTTGGTGTCCTCCCTCACTAGTCTCCTTCTTCTAACTCCTTCAGAGGAGTCATAGGAGTCTTGGTGTCCTCCCTCACTAGTCTCCTTCTTCTAACTCCTTCAGAGGAGTCATAGGAGTCTTGGTGTCCTCCCTCACTAGTCTCCTTCTCTAACTCCTTCAGAGGAGTCATAGGAGTCTTGGTGTCCTCCCTCACTAGTCTCCTTCTTCTAACTCCTTCAGAGGAGTCATAGGAGTCTTGGTGGCCTCCCTCACTAGTCTCCTTCTTCTAACTCCTTCAGAGGAGTCATAGGAGTCTTGGTGTCCTCACTAGTCTCCTTCTAGTAACTCCTTCAGAGGAGTCATTCTTGGTGGCCTCCCTCACTAGTCTCCTTCTTCTAACTCCTTCAGAGGAGTCATAGGAGTCTTGGTGTCCTCCCTCACTAGTCTCCTTCTTCTAACTCCTTCAGAGGAGTCATAGGAGTCTTGGTGGCCTCCCTCACTAGTCTCCTTCTTCTAACTCCTTCAGAGGAGTCATAGGAGTCTTGGTGGCCTCCCTCACTAGTCTCCTTCTTCTAACTCCTTCAGAGGAGTCATAGGAGTCTTGGTGGCCTCCCTCTCTAGTCTCCTTCTTCTAACTCCTTCAGAGGAGTCATAGGAGTCTTGGTGTCCTCCCTCACTAGTCTCCTTCTTCTAACTCCTTCAGAGGAGTCATAGGAGTCTTGGTGTCCTCCCTCACTAGTCTCCTTCTTCTAACTCCTTCAGAGGAGTCATAGGAGTCTTGGTGTCCTCCCTCACTAGTCTCCTTCTTCTAACTCCTTCAGAGGAGTCATAGGAGTCTTGGTGGCCTCCCTCATTAGTCTCCTTCTTCTAACTCCTTCAGAGGAGTCATAGGAGTCTTGGTGGCCTCCCTCATTAGTCTCCTTCTTCTAACTCCTTCAGAGGAGTCATAGGAGTCTTGGTGGCCTCCCTCACTAGTTTCCTTCTTCTAACTCCTTCAGAGGAGTCATAGGAGTCTTGGTGTCCTCCCTCACTAGTCTCCTTGTTCGGTCTCTCAGTCTTTGAGGACGTCCTGCTCCAGTCAGATCTATTCATGCTCTACATTCCTTCCATGTCTTGATGATGGTTTAACTGGACTCTAAGAGATATTCAAGGACATTTTCTTGTTTCATCTCCTGACTGAAGCTTTTCAACAACCTTCTCTCAGAGGCTCTTGGAGTGTTCTTTAGTCTTCATGGTCTAGTTCTAACCAGGATCCACCAGGGACTGGACCTTCCAGATACAGGAGTCTTTATACTACAATCACTGAGACACATTCACTGACCTCAGATGATCTTTATTTAACTAACTATGTGACTTCTAGGACCAACCAGGTGAACCATTTTAAAAGAGTTGAACACTTATGCAATCATTTTTTAAATAACTGACATGACTTTATAGAAATCCGTCTTCACTTTGCCACAAAAGAGTCTATTTTTGCAGATTCTTGTTAAAAAAGCAAATTTAATTTGACCATGACTCAAAGCTGAACAGCAATAAAAGGAGAAAACCTCCACGGGGTGTTTTAGGCACTGCACACGCCTGACATCTGATTCTCACCAGATAAATATGCACTCTAGTTCATTTCACTACATTCTTCTGTCGTATTCAGTGTTTGTCCTTCAGCAGTTAAGCAGGAACCTTCAGTCTCCAACATTACAGACATTTGTGTGACTTTTATGCTTCAGGGGGCAAAAAGTATTCATGCTGTATCTGCATGAAGTGTGGATGGAGCATGAATGTAAACCGGTGACGTACTGACCAGAAGGACCAGCCATAGTCCCAGCTGTGAGGCCTCCAGTCTTCAGGACCCAGACTGACGGTGATCTGGAACACCTGAGTGTACATCATGTGGGCCACCATGCCCAGCAGACCTGCAACACACAACACAAACACGGTTAAAACACAACAATAACATTAAATACCTGCTTTTATCCACACAGAGTAATCTGAATGTGATGGTGCTGTGTGGCCCTGGACCAACAAAATTAATTCCTTGTTTTTTTACAGTGTAAAGTGACAGAGCAAAATCTGAATTTTAAGCTACAAACCTGTTAGAGGCAGCAAAAGCACATTTAGACCAACCTTCCAGCTCACAATAAGCCCAAAACCAAAAGCATCAGTTGTCCTCCAGGACTTCTCTATACTTTGCTGCATTCATTTATCCTCTACCTTTACAAGACTTCCAGGACCTGCTGCTGAGGAACATCCTCACATCATGATGCTGCCACCTCCATGCTTCACATCATGATGCTGCCACCACCATGCTTCACATCATGATGCTGCCACCACCATGCCTCAAATCATGATGCTGCCACCACCATGCCTCAAATCATGATGCTTCCACCACCATGCTTCATATCATGATGCTGCCACCACCATGCTTCACGTCATGATGCTTCCACCACCATGCTTCACATCATGATGCTGCCACCACCATGCTCCACATCATGATGCTGCCACCACCATGCTTATTTAGTAGAAACATTAGTGAGTAAAATCAGAGTAAAAACTATGAATTTACACATTAACCCTAAAAAAACAAACATAAAAATATTATTTTAAAGATATTTGTTGTTATTTGAAAGACAAAATGGAAAAAAATATGTGTATTAAGATTTTATATTAAGATTTTTTTAATTAAGAGATGGTAAATACATTAAGTAAATACTTAGATTTTTCCTGTTTTTTCAATTATAGATACTAATTTCTAATAACTAATAACATGAATTTGTGTGTTTACTGTGACAAAAACAACAAAAACCCTAAATAATATCATTACATCAAAAATCTGTATTTTTTAAAATGGGAATTTGTTATTTTACAGTGTTTGTTTGTAAAATTACACTAATTAATAGCATTTAAATCGGCTAAAAATATAATTTTTTTAGACATTTGATGTAATTTTCACTAGTTTTACACCTTAATAGAGGTCAAGAAGAGACACTAGAAATTAATAATTATGTCACATTTACTTTATTTTTCTTTTTATAATCTATTTTGTCCTGATATTTTACTCATTGTGGTGCTAATAGCAGCCAAATTGGACATTTTCTGCCCAGTTTGAGGGTTGAACTGGTGTTAAGTGGGAGGACAGCAGTTAAACTGTCTTTAAATACACTAAAAATGAAAATACATTCATTAAGTCGATCCTTTGATATGCGAACATCATCCAGTCGCTCAGCACAACTTTGATATGACGCATCTTTATCCACTCTGCAGAGGGCAGATCTGAGACGGAGCTTGTTGTTGTTCGTTCCAACAGAAGCCTCAGAGTTGCATCACTGTTTGTTTGGGCTCTTCATATTATGGGATGGCATGTTCTGCTCTCTCTCCCTTTGTTTCATACATGGACGGAGGATCTCACTGATCCCCAAAGGGAAACCGCAGCGCTGCAGCAGAAATGTACATATCACAGAAACATACACTAAAAAAAATAAATAAATGAGAACGATAAAAGGAGTCAGAGTTTAAAAAGAGATTATTATTGTTTATTTTTAAGGCAGAAGGCAGATACAGTTGCATGATGTGAGCTCTTCCACACTGCTCCTGACTATGTACCGAAAAACAACATAACACAAAATGCACACTGTAAAAAATGAATGAAAAAATAATGTTGTTTAACGTTTTTGGATAATTATATTTATTTATTGATATTTGACAGATTTTTCTTGTTGTGTGAAAACAGGAAAAAAAATGTTTATTTACTACATAAATTAAAAATTAAAATAAAAAAATAAGAAAAATACATTAAAAAATAAAAATAAATAAATAGATAAAAATAAAAAGAATTCAACAGTTAATTATATGAACAAAAACATCCTTATTTCGACTGAAAATTAGATGTAGTTTGACATTTGATTGTAAAATTTCATCATTTTACTGTAATTAAATTTTCTGTAATTATGCATATAAAAAGAAACCTGTTGTTTAGGCTTAAACTATAAAGTTTTTATTCATTATTTTGAAGTTATAGCAGCATAATTGAATTTCAAATTTGCTAATACTATACAGTATAATAACAAAAATATCTAGAATATGTTTTACAGATATTTGCTCTTATTTTAGTATTACAGTGTTACAGTAAAGGTATTTTTTCCAGCATCCTTACTGTCAGATTTTCTTTTTCTTCCTTTTTTTTTTACAGTGAAAAATGTATTTAATTATTTTGCTGATACTGATGCGGTTATTTAACAGACAAAAAATACTGTTATGGTTCTGAAATGCTTATTAAAAAAGGTTTTAATCACTATTTTAAAGTCATTAATTGGCATATTTACAATTAAAATGTGTTTAAACCTGATAAAGTCATACAGTCTGATAGTAACTGGATATTTAAGGTTCATTAGGGTTTCTGCAATTTAAATTATCTAATTAAATTGGATAACGGATAATGGATAATGAATTAGGGCCCGTTTTCTGTTTTTCATTTTGTATTATCACTGAAAAAAAGGGAAACGGTTTATTTTTCGTTTTTATTTTGAAATCTCAAAATAAGAAAATGTATGGCCGCGACGTACACGGACCCTTTAGCTCCAATGTCTGTCAAGAAAATGAATTCGGGACATTCTAGGGCTGGTTTTGGAGCTGAATCCCAGTTTTTTAAAGACGTTTTAGGACCTTCAGACTCTCCACAGCTGTTTTCAAGCAGCATCACATAAAAACTCCCCTTTAACTCAGTAAACATATAAAAATCTATCACCCGCCATAAACCGAGAGCACCTCAACGACTGTGACCTTCCCTCAGCTCAGGACAAACTTTCCGAGCACCACCACAGCTCCTCCTCGCTCAGCACCAGATGATCTGACGCCGTAATTACAAACAGACAAAACAGCCGTAAATCACTTCACGTGTGAGCCAAAGCAGCACGCGTGTAATTATCATAATTAGTCATTACGCAGCGTCAATTGATCTAATGTGGCGCTCCGATCAATTAGAGACGGAGACGTAATCACTCATAAATTCACGATAAATCAGAAGCAGGGAGGGAGTCGATGCAGCAGCGACGGATCAGGAAGTAAAAGAGACAGGAAGACCTCGTCGCCACGGCAACACAGACCTCCAGCTGATGGAAGATCCAATCTGACATTAACGCTGTGAAAAATCAAAGTTTTTCAGCTGTAATTTGTTTAACTGTTCACTTTTATTTCACTGATTTTTCCTGTTTTGTTAAATTACAGATAACATCGAGTAAAATAATAGAAACACGTCTTAATATGAAGTCGTGAACGAGAGTTTCCATCCACTCGTAAAGTCCGTGTTTATCATGACAGTCTGAGTTTCCAGCGACTCCTGTAATTCTGAATCTTCTATGATGGAACCAACATGAATCTTCGTCACCCTGCATCTTGGTTCGTTCACAGATTTATTAAAGGTCTTCTGGAAACACACAAACAGCAACTTGACTTTGTTTTAATCAAATTATCTTTGTGCCGCGGCCTCCTACCTTCTCGTGGTTGATTACAGTCGACTACAGCTGCTGACTCCTCTGATCCAGTTTAACTAGAACCACTGATCCACTCATTAGACTCAAACAAATCATCGACTAGAACCAGTCAGAAAGTCCCTTGGAGCCGTTTCAAAGCAGCTTCAGGCCCTAGAATCACCTGTTTGTAGTATAAAGTTCATGGTCCAGGTGTGTTGCTGCCACCATCAGGAAGAAAACACAAACTACCACCTGCTGCTGAGAGACACCTGGTCAGGATGGTCCAGAGTCAACCAGGAACCAGCAGGAAGCAGGTCTGTTTAGTTTAGTCCAGTTTGGTTTAGTCCAGTTTGGTCCATGTTTAGTCCAGTTTAGTTTAGTCCAGTTTGGTCCATGTTTAGTCCAGTTTGGTTTAGTCCAGTTTGGTCCATGTTTAGTCCAGTTTGGTTCCATGTTTAGTCCAGTTTGGTTTAGTCCAGTTTGGTCCATGTTTAGTTTAGTCCAGTTTGGTCCATGTTTAGTCCAGTTTGGTTTAGTCCAGTTTGGTCCATGTTTAGTCCAGTTTGGTTTAGTCCAGTTTAGTTTAGTCCAGTTTAGTTTAGTCCAGTTTGGTTCATGTTTAGTCCAGTTTGGTTTAGTCCAGTTTGGTCCATGTTTAGTCCAGTTTGGTTTAGTCCAGTTTGGTCAATGTTTAGTCCAGTTTGGTTTAGTCCAGTTTAGTTTAGTCCAGTTTGGTTTAGTCCAGCTTGGTTCATGTTTAGTCCAGTTTGGTTTAGTCCAGTTTGGTCCATGTTTAGTCCAGTTTGGTTTATTCCAGTTTGGTTCATGTTTAGTCCAGTTTGGTTTAGTCCAGTTTGGTCCATGTTTAGTCCAGTTTAGTTTAGTCCAGTTTGGTCAATGTTTAGTCCAGTTTTGTTTAGTCCAGTTTGGTTCATGTTTAGTCCAGTTTGGTTTAGTCCAGTTTGGTCCATGTTTAGTCCAGTTTAGTTTAGTCCAGTTTGGTTCATGTTTAGTCCAGTTTGGTTTAGTCCAGTTTGGTCCATGTTTAGTCTATTTTGTCCATGTTTAGTCCAGTTTAGTTTAGTCCAGTTTGGTCCATGTTTAGTCCAGTCAGGTTTAGTTCAGTTTGGTCCATGTTTAGTCCAGTTTGGTTTAGTCCAGTTTGGTTCATGTTTAGTCCCGTTTGGTTTAGTCCAGTTTGGTTTAGTCCAGTTTGGTCCATGTTTAGTCCAGTTTAGTTTAATCCAGTTTGGTCCATGTTTAGTCCAGTTTAATTTAGTCCAGTTTGGTTCATGTTTAGTCCAGTTTGGTTTAGTCCAGTTTGGTTCATGTTTAGTCCAGTTTGGTTTAGTCCAGTTTGGTTCATGTTTAGTCCAGTTCGGTCCATGTTTAGTCCAGTTTAGTTTAGTCCAGTTTGGTCCATGTTTAGTCCAGTTTAGTCCAGTTTGGTCCATGTTTAGTCCAGTTTAATTTAGTCCAGTTTGGTTTATGTTTAGTCCCGTTTGGTTTAGTCCAGTTTGGTCCATGTTTAGTCCAGTTTGGTTTAGTGCAGTTTGGTCCAATAGTTCCTTGACACCTGGTCAGGATGGTCCAGAGTCAACCAGGAACCAGCAGAAAGCAGGTCTGGATGAACCAGAAGCTGCTGGAACACAGCTGTCAGTGTCCACAGGGTTGGACATCAACATGAGCTGAGAGGCTCCATGAAGAAGGAAGTTCTTCCTCTAGAAGCAGAACCTTAAAGCTCCACTGATCACATGGACAAAGAAAAGGCCTTCTGGAGGAAAGTTCTGAGGTCAGATGGAACAAAGACTGAGGAGAGAAGGTGAGGCCTTCAACCCCAACAACACCAGACCTACCATCCAGCATGGAGGTGGCAGCATCATGCTCTGGAGCTTTCAAGAAGTGCTTTCAGAACTGTAGTTTGGACTGGCTTTGGACTTTCTTGGGACAGGTTCTTGTTTGGTTTCAGTCTTGGTTCTGGGCTGGTTTATGACCTGGTTTTGAATGTGATCTAAATTTGGTTCAGGATTTATTTTACAGTGGATTTGGTCCTGGATTAGGACTGGTTTTAGACTGTCTTGGGGGGGTTCTTGGACCTTTTTTAGGAGTAGTTTAGGTTTGGTTTTGGTCCCAATTTTGCACTGGTATCTGACTTTTTTAGGACTGGTTTCAGACTGTCTTGGGCAGATCTTAGACTCTTTTTTAACCCCAACAACACCAGACCTACCATCCAGCATGGAGGTGGCAGCATCATGCTCTGTGGAACTGGAGCTTCACACAAAGTCAATGGAACAATGAAGGAGGAGGATCAGAACCTAAAACCATCAGCAGAAGGTTGATATGGGACACAGCTGGATGTTCCAACCAGACAATGAACCCAAACACATCAAAGTGGTGAAGAAATGGTTCAACCAGGCTGGAATGAAGGTTTTAGACTGGTACCCCCAAAGAAAGTCCTGACTTAGACCATCAAGAACCTGAAGAAACCAGTCTGAGTCAGGAAGACGACACATTTAGTTGGACTGAACCAATCCTGTCCAGAGGGGTCAAAGACAAACCAGAAGATGGAAACCGGACCAGTTCAACTAGATATCAACATTTCTGGTCATGGTACTGGTCTTTCTAAGTGTATATCTGGAGATTAAATCCATATTCACCCTCCTTTTTGCTCTGGTTTGGTCTCCACCGACTCCTGAGATAAGATAAGTGACTCTTCAGCTGCCAGATGTTTCACGTTCTTCACTGCCTGGCTTTAAGTGTTCAAACAGATGTTGCACAGCTGCAGCTTTAAGTGATGCTCATGAGTCGATGTACGTTAAACCCTAAACAAAGATCTGGGAGATGATCTGCTGCTGTCCTCGTAAAGTCTTTACGTCTATAAAGATCCTGTACTGAGCATCACGTTCACTTCTCGGCTGAACTGCAGGCAGTGTTTCCTCAAAGCGGAGAGAAAACAAATATAAAAACAAATAAAAGTGTTATTATGATTATTAAGGAGTTCTTTTTACTTCTTTTCGTGCGTTTTGGTGTCATTGTTATCTGCTAATTCTGCATCTTTTGCGCCATTTTTGCATTTTTTATGTCTTTTTCTATCATCTTTGCATCGTTTTGTATCCTTTACCGTCATTTTTGCGTGTTATTTTTGCATTTTCTGTGTAATTTTTTCATCTTTCCGACAGTACGACAGTGTTGTAAACATATTTTCTGGGTGCTCTTTCCTTCTTTGTGGGTTGTTCCGTTTCCATAGAGGTGTGGGACTTTATATTGTAGTCAAAAATGATCCCACAGTGAAGAAAAACGCGACAGAGGACAGTTAAATTGATGCACACGGAGGTCCTATTCCAGTCTTGACGCTGACGAAACTACAGTCACAGTTTCAGAGTCTGTAAACTGCAAACTTTAAAGAGATCCAGTGCCGCTGCTGCAGACGTCCTTTAGAGAGTCTGAGAGCAACGGACGCCGAGCCAACTCCTTGTGTAAGAGGTTTAACAGGAAAAATCCTTGGCAGCGACACAGCGAAGAGTTCCAGGGGATAACCTCTAACCTCGAGCAGCCTCGCAAATCTGCAGCTCTGCTCGTAAATCTCACCGCATCTCAGAGTGTGTTACAGGAGGGTCAGCCTGCCGAAGGCCCGACAAATCTGAAAAATCAACCCACCCGACCTCCTTACAAGCAGACGATTCTTTACGACCTTCATTCTTTGAATGTTTTCAGAGTTACAAGCCCTTCAGCGGGTCCACATTTATCACTTTTAATGGAGCTTTTCCAACATGACATTTTCAGGGCTGAAAACCACATATAAGCTCTCCAAATAATAATAAACATGTCTAAACCCAGCTCAAAACCAAGTCCAAAATCAGCCCAATACAAGTCCAAAACAAGGTTCGTAATCTGTCTGAAACCAAGTCCCAAACCAGTCTGAAACAAGACTGAAACCCGTCCAAAACTAGTCAACAATTCACCCAAACCCAGTTTCAAAAATCCAGATTGAAACCATTTAAAGCAAGTCCAAAATGGGCCCAAAACAAGTCCAAAATCAGAACCATCATTAGTCTAAAACTAGTTCAAAACCAGTCCAAAATCTGTCTAAACCAGGTCTGAAATTAGTCTAAAACCAAGTCCAACCCCTAGCAAAAATCTAAATTAAAACCATCTAAACCCAGTTCAAAACCAGGTCTGATACCATCTAAAACTCAGTCCAAACATAGTCCATCACAAAGTCTAAATCAAGTCCAAAATCAGCCCGAAACAAGTCCAAAACTACGTCCGTAATCTGTCTGAAATCAGTCCAAAACCAGTCTAAAACCAAACCCCAAACCAGTCTAAAACAAGACTGCAACCCGTCAAAACTAGTCAACAATTCACTCAAACCCAGTGTCAAAAATCCAGATTGAAACCATTCAAAAGTCAGTCCATAACCAAGTCCACAGTCCAAAATGGGCCCAATACAAGCCCAAAACCAGAACCATCATAAGTCCAAAACTAGTACAAAGCCAAGTCTAAAACCAGCTGAAACCAGTCAAAATCCTGTCTAAACCAGAAATTAGTCCAAAACCAAGTCCAACCCCTGGTAAAAATCTAAATTGAAACCATCTAAACCTAGTTCAAAACCAGGTCTGATACCATCTAAAACTCAGTCCAAGCATAGTCCATCACAAAGTCTAAATCAAGTCCAAAACCAGGTCCGTAATCTGTCTGAAATCAGTCCAAAACCAGTCTAAAACCAAGCCCCAAACCAGTCTAAAACAAGACTGCAACCCGTC